>JADIOY010000093.1:0-35773 GCA_018344475.1 Xiuguozyma silvatica | reverse complement strand
GGACCCACCAGCCCCCCACCAGTTCCCTAAAGCCGTTCCAAACTCCCCGACAGGCCCTTCCCCTTCCAGCTTTACCCTCGTTTCTTTCTCCCCCGGGTTGGCGGCCAAACCCGACCTCGATCCTCACAGAAAAACTCGGGCTTATCAATTAATTACCTAACCTTCCGGATCCTCAGCACATACTTGTACGCCACCAGCAACAGCACAACGTTTACCACAATGAACGCCCACATGATGCCAAAGTTCCGCCAGATGTTCGAGAACTTCATGTTCAGGCTCTCGGTAAACTCGTCACCCGACTTGTACTGGCAGTACGTGCAGTAGACCGACACCGTGTCCGACGCAAGGTAGCCACCCTTCATAGCGATGTAGTCCTTCATGTACTCACCGCACGTCATGCCGTATTGTGGCAGTAGCAGTGCAGACTCCGTCGGCGAGCAGACCACTTTGCGGCCATGGAACAGGATCGACATCAGGTTCTGTAGGAAGTACGTGAACGGCGTCTCGTAGTACACCGTGTACTTCCAGAAGGCTGGGATCAGCGAGTACGGTTGCATGGCGCCGCAGAACAGGATAACGATGCCGAATAAGAAGCATGCCAAGATATCGGCCATAATTAGGTCGGGGCTCACGTACAGTGTGCCGATGCCGAACGTCACGTACCACAGCTGGAAAACGATGCAGTAGTTGAGGTAGAACAGGCCCGCACGGTATCTGTCGCTGTTCACGTCCATGGCAAAGTAGAAGCAGCAGAATCCAATGCTAGAGCAGAAGATCGCCAGCGGACACTCAATAATGCACTGACAGAGTGGCAGTATCGACCAGTGGTACTGTCTGAACTCGCGAAGCTCGTAGAGAATCTTGGCCGGGTTGCATCTCTCGTGGATCTGTGCAAAGACCGGCAGGCAGGTTGCTAAGATCATGAAGATGGCGAACATTGTCGACTGCATCGCCTTCAGACTGTAGTCAACTTTATAGAACGAGAAGCCGATGAATAGACCAGAGACAATGGAGAGTGCCAACTTGGTCCATAGGTAGAATCTGTTGCGCATGACCTCGATGAACGTCCGGCTCAGAATCACACCGAACTGTGATCCATATGTATGCTCAAGAGGAGCCCCTTCTTCATCGTCACTTGCAGTGCCAAACTGCCTCACTTGTGAGAACTGTTCGTTCAGCAGCTCCTCAACGTCATGCGCCTCAGGAGATTTCGACCACCGCTCTGGCCAGTCCTGCGAGTCGTCACTCGTGAGCTCGATGATGTAGTCGGCGATGTTCTCGTGCGGACGCCGCTCCCGCAGGGGATGGTGCGAAAAGAATTCAATCGCCTCCTCGATGCGGCCAAAGTAAGTCTCGTAACCGCCCTTCTTTAGCAGCAGCAGCCGGTCGAACTGATCAACCAGTGTTGGAGACGGCTGATGCACGGTGCATAGGATAGCAATGTTTGCCTCGCGGGCCAGCTTGCGCAGACATCTGATGATGTTGAATGCAGAAAGGTCATCGAGTCCAGAAGTAATCTCGTCAATGAACAAGATAGATGGGTGGCCGACAAGTTCAACGCCTAGAGACACTTTCTTCCGGTGCTCCAGAGACAGATCTTTCAACTTGTAGTTTTTGTATCGGGTCAGTCCTAACAGTTCGAGCAGCTCATCAAAGTTCGTCTCGTTCCGTCCGATCAGATTGGAATGTGTTTTCAAAGACTCCTCGACGTTCAACTCTTCCACAAACATCTCCTGTTGCTCAACGTATCCGACTATCCTTGGAAGCGGTGTAATCCCCTTCGACTTTACCTTGCCATTGGAGTACCTAGACGCCAAGACGTTCAACAGCGTGGTCTTACCGGCACCAGACGCCCCCATAAGCGCAGAAACCTCACCCTGACAAATGTACCCAGAGATGCCATGAAGCAGGCACTGTCCTTGTGGCAAGGTATACTCAACATCATGCCATGCAAACGACTGGTTCATCTGGTCTGCACATTTAGCTGCCAGAGAACCTTCTGAACTTTCAGTTTTCTCTTCTTCAACCATTTCCTTGGACCCCTTCCCTGTCGACCTCTCGTCAACAGCATCAATATAGTTCCCCTCTTTAACCATTTTTGGGATCTCGATCTGGTCCTTAACAGTCCATTCAATTCCAAATACCTCGATCGCAGTAAACCCAACGAAGAAGGCAACGAGGATTCCCAGATTGCGCCACACATGGGAGTACTCGTATCCAAATGCACTCTGCAGGTATTCGTCTCCCCACACATAGTTGTTTCCCAGAGAGGCTCCATACCATGCGCAAATCCGCTGCATATATGGGATAGAATCGTAGAATTTGTTTCCACTGGGGATAATCTGGGTGCAGTCCATCTTCTTTCCATGCAGCTGGGTAGTAATCAATGACTCGAAGGCATACATAACTGGATCGGTGTACATCAGCCAATACTTTGACCACTTTTGTATCTCGTCAGCCTGTATCACATAGGAGGCGTACATGGCGAGCCACAGGAATGCCAGTCCTGAAACGGCTGACACTATATTCATCGATGTGGCTAACCGTGCAATCATGTGGTACAGCTCTCCGGTACCCTCCACACTGATGAACATAAAGAGTAGGAAACTGAAAAAGCCACCACCCGAACGATTCATACCGACGAGGAAGTAGTAAGGGATTAGGAATGCAGCGACCTCCATGAACTTGAAAGGTATTCCGGCAACAATATCTGATAGTGACTCAAGGGACGGTCGGTAGTAGGAAAAGTGGTGACTCTGTCTGCTGATAATGAGCGAGTTTCCAAAGTTCCTTTTGGTTTCCGTCATCGAAATGAACGCGAAGAGCATCGTGGCAAAGAAGATGGCGGATCCCCGGGCAAAGGATCCAAGAGTGGTCATCTTGAGTTCAAGAAACAGAGTTCCCACACATATTGCGTTTATTATCACCTCTAACAACTGAGCAACAAAGTATGGGTAACTTCTGATATTGTTCTTCATGTTTCTACTGAAACAGGCCCGGAATTGATGGAACAGTGACGTCGAGTACTTGCTCGTCATTGGCTGCGTGTCAACTTCCTCTTGCTTGATCTGGGTGAACAACTCCTCTCTCTCTGGCGACTGAAGCCAGACCTGCAGTAGCTGGTCGGAGGTATGGGGAACTGATTCATTATCGGCGATTCCCTTGTCTTCCAGAGTAACCTCGCAGTCCAAAATCATATCCACAAATTCCATGGTGGTCTGTCTGGCGGTAGACTTGTGGTAGCCAAGTTTGCCGAAGTACTCTTCAACTTTCTTGGTGGGACCATAATAGATCTGCTTACCATTGAAGAGAATAAGGGCCTTATCGAACTTGTCGTACACCTCTTGCGATCCCTGGTAGAGGGTCGTCACAAATGCAACATTGTGTGTATTTGCGACAGAACGCAGGAGGTTGATGACTTTGGCTGCAGTGGCAGAATCGAGTCCTCTGGTCGCGTTGTCAAAACAAGTAATAGATCCGCCAGCAATCAGCGTCTCGAGTATGCTCAAACGACGGCGTTCACCTCCAGAGATGCCTCTGATAACATCGTCGCCGACTCTAGTGCCTAGCGTGTGCAAGAGGCCCACTGTTTGGAGCAGATCATGAATCAAGGATTCCATCTTCTTTGACCCCAGCTTGGGCAACTTGCATCTGAGCGCAAACTCGACGGTGTCGCGGACAGTAAGGTAAGGGTAGTGGAGGTCCTGGACTGAGCAGTAGACTAGCTGGCCTTTGCTGACAAGGTTCGAGTAGTGGATGTCCCCGGTGGAGTAGTACCGAGGGTTGACGAGCTCTTTGAGGACGATGGTATTTATCTCCTTAGGAGAGCCCAGCACGAGAACGAGATCGCCAGGATCTATCAGAACACTCACATTGTCAATGACCTGTAACTTAGGGGCCCAGTGCTCCTTAGCGGTGACCCGGAGGTCGTCACACCACAAGGATGTGGGCACCGCAGACGAGAAGAGGTAATCCATACAGTGAGTGCCGAGTCCAGTCTGGGAAGAAGGGCAAGCAATTTATGGGATATAGTGTGCCTTTTACAGTTCGGCAAAGTTTATACGATGGAGATGCAGGTCTATTCACTCCACACCGGTCGGATGGATTATCGGCTTCACGCATGCTCATTTTGGAAGCTTCGAATCTTGGGGTGGCTATGCACCCGCGGTAATCAGATAACGGAATTGAATGCCTGCTTATTTCGGTATCAGGCATGGATCCACACGGGGTCTACAATGTTGTGGAGCTAACTTTAGGTTTCCTGAAACACAGTTTAGCAATCGAGGCAATATCTCGAAAGGGGCAGAAACTAACCCGAGGTATGTATGTCCATGTGTAGGTGTGGATTGGTCCTGTGCATTCCTGATTTGCCAGCCTCGGAAAAAAAAAAGCCGAGCCCACTGTAACTGAAGGTGGGACAGGCAGGCCAAGAATGGCCTAGCCACATTCCTGGCCTGCCTGTCCCACCCGGGTTGCAGCGGCATGTGATTGGGTATTTAATTGGATGGAAGGACCTCGAAATGTATATATAGATCCACACTCTCGCCACTTACCCTTCCCTATTTGCCTCCACTCTTCGCAATTAGCTAACTTAGACATGCTTTCACTTGCTGTTCTCTCCCTTCTCTCTGTCGCTGCCCTCGGCAAGTCTCTCTCTCCAGAGGAGAACGCCGGACTGGAAGTCCTCTTCCAGGACATCAATTCCAACAGAGACGAATACGTCTCGTACCTGGCCGCTGCTGGCTCATCGGGCGTCGACTTCCCGACCCAGTTCATTTCTCTCTACACTGCCATCACCACCTACACCGATGATTCCTACACCACTCTGTTCGCCGACATCAACGAATCGGATCTCTCCCAGGCTGAGACCATCGTCGCCAATCTGCCTTGGTACTCTTCAAGAATCCTTCCAGCCGTGGAGGGGGCTCTTGCCTCTAACGGTGCCATCCCGGTTACTGGTGCTTCCAGTGCCGCTGTCACCACTGCTGCTGCCGGATCGAACTCTACCCTGACCAGCACCAACTCTACTGCGCTCGTTTCCTCGGCGAACGTCGCCGGTAACTCCAGCTCCGTTTCTTCCAGCTCCGCCTCGAGCAGCTCTGCCTCGAAGAACTCCAGCTCTTCGTCGTCTGCCGCTGCCTCGTCTTCTTCTAGTGCCGGTGCTGCCGTTGCCGCTGCCCCACAGGTTCTCGCTGGCCTCTCTGCCGGTTCTGCTCTGCTCGCATACCTGCTGATCTAAACCATGCTGATCTAGACTCCTGCTGATCTAAACTATATGTGTATTCAGTAATACTTCATTTCCCATATCGGAAAACCCCCTCCCTCCCTGGGAAGGCCGGAGATCTTTTCGGCCCCATGCGGCGCGCCCTGGGCTCTTTGACTTGTCCCAAAGTGGAAATTCGATAGAATCTGAAACACGGCATTTTTCATTTAAAAAGAAAGAAAAAAAAACCCCGACCCGTCAACTTCACTCTTTCAGACCCCATACGTCTTCACCAAATGGAGTCGCAGAACCTACCCTATGTCGCCTCTACCTCCTTCATTTTGGGCGGAATCTTCTGTCTGGCTCTGCGGCTTGCTGCTAGAGCAATCAGACCCCTTCCAACCTACATAGCCCTCATCTCGCTCTTCCATTTCCTCGAGTACTACATCACTGCCAGGTTTCAGCCGTCCAAGGTCTCCCCGGAGTCATTCCTGCTCAACAACGGAACAGAGTACCTCGCGGCACATACGTTGGCTCTGTTGGAGGCCAGCATTGAGTATTTGCTGTTCCCGAACTTCAAGAGCTCGCTGCCGTCCCTCAAACTGGTCGGCCTGGCTATCGCTATTGCCGGCCAGATCCTCCGCTCCTCGGCTATGATCTCCGCCAGGGAGAACTTCTCGCATGTCATCGAAGACCGCAAGTCAAAGAATCACACTCTCGTCACCTCCGGAATCTACTCCGTTTCGCGCCACCCTTCCTACGTCGGATTCTTCTACTGGGCAATCGGCACCCAGATTCTGCTCCTCAATCCTGTCAGCTTCCTGGTCTTTCTCGTCCTACTCTACAAGTTCTTCAGCAGGAGAATCGTGTACGAGGAAAAGACGCTCGTCGAATTCTTCGGCCCAGATTACATCAAGTACAGAGAAGCTGTCCCTACCAGAATACCTTTCCTACCTTAATTGATATATGCGCATCGTGATCATTAAGTTCGTAAAAATGCCTAATCGTCATCCTCGTCCGACAGATCGATAACTTCTGCCTGAGTTGGAGGCGTGAAACGGACCCTCTTAACGGAAGGAACTGATCCACGTTTCGAGGTCGGCATCTGTTTCATGCTTGGAGGTGGATACGTCCGTTTGGACGGTGCGGTCTCCTCAGGCCCACTGCTCACTCTCAAAGTGGCACTCACCACTTTCGCCGCAACCAGTTCATTTCCCAGTGATGTCTGCTTAGAGTCGATATGCCGCTTCCGCTCGTACAGAGCAGCCGCAGTTCTGGCATACGCAGCATCGCTCTCAGATTGCTCCCGCCGTGATTTGGCAAGGGCATCCTGGAGAGCTTCAAGAGCTCTAGGTGTCTTCTGCTCCTCTTCCGCACGGTTCCTAGCCGCCTCAGCCTTAGCCTCAGCTGTCGCCTCACTTTGTTCCGTAGCACGTGCCTCTGTGTCCTTCTGCTGTTCCCTTGCATGACGCTGTTCAATTATACTCTGCCACTGAGAGGTTTCCGACTGCTCCACTGCTCGTTGTTCGTGCTGTGCCTTATCATTCTGCATCCTTTTCATTCCCTCCGCCTCCAGCCGGAGTCGTTTGTCGTGGGCTTTGGTATAAAGCTCTTTAAGTTTCACCTCGGTAAAGAGCGCAGAGACGGTATTGTCACCCAGTAACGAGGCATGTCTGATGATCTCCTTCATATCGTTAGCCAGCCAATGCTCGGGCTTCCGTGGAGGCACTTCACCAGAAGTGTAGAAAGAGACCCCCTTGCGTCCAATGAGCTTCCATGTCAATTCCTTTATCATCTTATCAGTGCCCTCTAGGGTTCCAAGAATCTGGTCCGTAACACCGTCAGGACGCTCAAACAGCGTACTATCCTTAACCGTGCAGAGGGAAAAGAGTTGGTACACGATCAGTTGAGCACCAGTGCTGAAGGATAAATTCCGTGCAAGACGTGCAAAAACGGTTCGCAGGTCTCTTCTGGCCTGATCGTTCGAGCTATTGGAGTTCCTGAACCGCCTAACGTCTTTCTCGAGGGCGGAGTGGACATTATTAACGTTGACCAGGTATTCGTTAAGCTGAACACAATCCTTGATATCGGGACCGGGGTTCTCGAGCTTGCCTTGCAACAATCTCAACTGTGCATCGGCTTCGATTGCCTGGAGCCTTACAAACTCCTGCAGGTATTCATACGACTGAAACAGCAGCGAGTGGGAATACTTGGTCGTATCCTTTGCATTTCCTCCTTCTCCAATATTTCCAGCCTGGCCCTCAACAGCACGAGCGAGGATTCCAAGTGTTGCATCGTGCATATCGTGGTCCTCTTGGAGCTTGAGCAGTGGCATGGTGTTCTGGTTGACGAGCGGGTGCATTGATTGACGTGTGTCTTCCTGTTCTGCGATCTGGTTCGTTGTACCAACCGAGGGAGTGGACTCTCTCACAGAAAGCAAGGATTCCATGGTCACCGGCTCCTCCACCTGTGAGCTTCGCACCTGAATAAAACCAGGCTGGTGTCCTGTACCAGTCATCAGGTCCACCGGTGTATCTGCCACTGAACCACCCACTGTGCCTCGTTGTGCGATTGTGAGTGTCGCTGGCACCTGCACTGTCTCCTCTGCCGTCTCCTCTGCCGTCTCCATCTCTGAGCCTGGCTGCAGCGTGGCCTCCTCGCTGAGAAGGTGTTCTTCTGTGACTTCTCCGTCGTCGTCGAGCGTAATAACCATGACGTCGTCTCCATCTGGCAGAAGCGAAGTCTCCTGTTTCACAGAAACGGAAGGCCTCTCGGGAGCCTCGATTCTAGTCTTGGCTGGGGTCCAGTTTCCGTTGTTGTCGAACTCGATCTTCTCGATGGCAGGTTGGGCGCTGGTAGCACGCAAGATCTCGGCAAAGTAGTCGTCTATAACGAGGTCCTTGAAGTGCATTTTGTTGAGGCAAAGGGGGCAAATAAACGTTGGTCCCATGCTCTCGAGCTCAATGAAGGACTGCAGATCGAAGCAGCCGAGGTGATTGTCCTTGAGGAAGCGGACCGGAGTCCTGATTCTGCTTTTCGAGATCGGGCACTCCAACGGGATGAAGTCTTTTGCGTTGATCATTCCATCCTGGCGTTCGATGTTGCGGATCTTTGCGATGCAGCTAACTGTGTCCTCCTTGTTAAGGTGTGGACGGGCCGCAACAGATGTGATCATGTCCTGGAGTGGGACCTCTTCGGCAATGTACAGGTACATTTTGTAGTCGGACTTGAGGTCCGTGTGCCGGATGCTGAGGTAGTTCCCGTTGTCAGGATTGTAATACTCTGTGACGTCGATGGGCAGCGTGGCGCCTTCTTTCGATGCGATGCCACGGAACGGCACGTCCCTTCTGCCGCTCATCTTTGGGTTCTCGGAGTACCAGAACCGGACCGGCTTGGGGAACTTGAGGTGCTGGTCGCGGCCGTCCACGGTGGCGTGCATCTGTCCGCTAAGCAGGTAGAGCCGTCTCGTCGGTTTGGCACGCAACTCCGCCTTGTCCGCCTCGCAAAGGTCGATGGAGCAATCGACGGAGTAGACGTTGGTCTTGGAGCCGTCTGCGTTGAGGGTGGCCCTGCCCACGCAAAAGCCGTCCCCGACACGCTTGACAAGCCGGTAGAAGATGCTGCTGTAGAAGTATAGGTCTCGCTTGAGATCATTTGGTGCGATATGCGGCATCGCTCCGCGGATGTGGACGTGCGAGCCGTTCCTGTGGGCACGGGCGACGCCAGTGGCACGAGGTACGGCCGCCAGTGGCTGGCTCCTACCGAGCGTCAGGCGGTTCATAATGCTGTAAAAGTCGTCCACCTGGGTGCTGTCCGTCCTGTCCTTGTTGTACGCCTGCCTGGCGACCTCCAAACAGGCCCTCAGCGAGGTTACAGCCCTATCGTGAGAAAGCGATCTCTTGATAGCTACAAAGTCCCAGATCCGCTCCTGGAGCTCCGATTTCATGCCCGAGATGGTCAGTCCAAGCGCCCGGCAGATCAGCTTCAGCTTGACCACGGTGCACCCGTCCACGAGCCCGTTGATCGAGTAGCAGAGCGAGTTAACCTCGGTCGGAGAGCGGTCCATCAAGGTCTGGGGAAATGCTATGCTGTGCTTCTTTTTTTTTTTTACTATGGGGATTGGCTCCTATTTATCTTATGGGTTCAGCATCGTGACGGTCACAAGGCTACCCTTCTCCATTGATGGCTTGCCGTAGTCTGCAGCCGAGGGCATCTGTGCGAGGCCATCTGCATCCAGGTAAGAACCGATCCGCGAGCTTCTCTGGAAGCCTGTCGATGTAGCGCTGAGGGTGCCGTCCGTATTCTGCGAGAGCTGCACCCGGTGGTACTCTGGTCTCTGTGGGTCCAGCCGGATGTCGCTCGAGATTGTAGCCTTGACCTTGTGTATGTTTGCGCCGAGGGCCGGCAGCACGAAGAGGTAGCTGGCGGTGAGGGCGGAGGCCGGGTTTCCGGGCAGCGCAAAGACGACTTTGGTTGTGCCCTTGTAAGGAACGGTAGCAAAAGTCGACGGCTTGCCTGGCTTCATTTTGACGCGGCCAAAGTGGATGGTACCGCCGAGCAGCTGCTCGATGACGGGCTTCAGGAAGTCCTTCTCCCCCATCGAGACGCCGCCACTCGTGACGACGAAGTCGACACCTTCGTCGAAGGCATCGATGAACCGCTGTGCGATCTTCTGAGAGGTGTCGCCGGCGATGCCGTAGTCACGGCAATCGTAGCCAGCGTTCTTGTAGATTGAGATCAGGGACGGCCGGTTAGAGTCGTAGATCTGACCATAGCGGAGCCCGTCGGTCTCTGGCCAGTCCTTGAGCTCGTCTCCTGTAGAGAAGACGGCGATCGTTGGCTTCTTGTACACTTTGACCTTGGAGACGCCGACGCTGGCCAGCATTCCGATCTCACCGCCATTACGCGACACTATGTGGCCCTTCTCGAGAACGTTCGAGCCCTTCTTGAGGTCGGAGCCGACGGCCCTGACGTTCTCTCCGGGCTTGACGTCTTTGGCCAGGATCTTGACCAGCAGCTCCTCTGTGCCGGACTCCGTCAGCTTGACGAGCTCGGTCTCCTCGACCATGACGACGGCATCAGCACCTTCTGGGATCGGAGCACCCGTTGTGATCCGTGCAATCAGGCCGGCGTGAATACCTGGGTGGACTTCGTGTGGCTCGGCGTGCGAGACGGCGGCCACCTCGTAGACTCCCGGCCCGTCAGAGCTGACGACGGCGTAGCCGTCGACAATACTGGCGGGGAAGGCAGGGACGTCGGAGGCAGACTGCACGGTCTCGGCAATGCTACTTCCCGGCAGATATGGGTCGTCGAGGCCGAGCTCGACCACTGGGAGTGGTGCAGGCGTCTTTTCGGCGATCACCGACATGGCCTGGTCCATCGAGATGATCTCGAACGGAGATTTCCGGGCCCGCTTGGCGACAGGTTCGCTGAGCTCGTGGGTGGCCAGGTGGTGTCCACCGGCGTCGTGGAAGTGGCTGTGATCGTGGCTGTGACTGTGGCCATGGTCATGGCTATGACTATGGCTGTGGCTATGGTCATGGCTGTGTGTGTGTGAATGTCCGTAGTCGTTGCCCGGTGCACCCGGTTTGGCGTCCTCGAGGGTGCGCTTCTTCTTGGCGTGCAAGGCCCGTGCGCTCTTGCACGAGAGCTGCATGAGGGCGTGCGGCAGAACATCGATGATAGCATCTAAGTTCTCGGTGGCCGCCGTCGGCGAGCCCGGCAGCGTCACCACGAGGGTGTTGTTGACGGTTCCAGCAACGGGTCTCGACATGGCTGCAAACTTGGTCTTTTTGAACGACTCTCTGAGCATCGCATGGACGAGCCCGGGGGCCTTTCTTTCGAGGATAGCCTCGACGGCCTCGGGAGTTCTGTCTGCCTGAGTGAAGCCCGTTCCGCCGCAGGTGACGACGAGAGCGAGGCCTGCTTTGGCCCAGTTAGTGATGGCGGCCTGGATCAGCGTAGCGCTGTCTGCGACGATCTGGACGCCGACGACGGCGTACTTGTCTGGAGGGAAGGCGTCCCGCATTGCAGGGCCCGTTTTGTCCAAGGATTCGTCCTTGGAACAGGTGTCCGAGACGACCAAGATACCGACTTGGAGCGACATCGGTGATAAGCTGGACGGTGAAAAGTGTGGGGAAATGGGGGGAGATAGCGAGGGAGGAAATTCTAGCCCCCTTAGTAATTGATGATCTCTTCTTCTGCATGGTCAAGGTATACATGCGTTGCATCGAGGGGGTCGACGACATTGAGGCCGAGTACGATGCCGATACCAGTACGGAGGTGGTTACGAGCGAGCTGAAGGCGAGGGTTCCCCGGACGGTGGCTGTGCGTGGGTACATCACACTTAGAGGTGGGCAGCCGCTGGCCGCTTACGAGACGCTCGGGGAGATCGGGCATGACTATGTAGATCTGGAGCTGCGGGTTCCTATGTGCTGTGGTGGAGGCGGAGGCAGATGGGGGTGCTAGATAATACTACTCTTTACCATCCATCCTATGGATCTATCTATCTATGAGTAATCTCTTGCCTAAACTGGCTTATAGTGGGTGAAAAAAAAAAAAAATAGTCGAGGCAATTTTTCACCCTCCAAGACACCACGATGAGCTTCCCAGAACAGCCAGCCAAGCTCGACATCCTGGTGGATCAGTTCATAAACCAGCTGAAGAGACGCCAGATCACCGGCTCTTACAAAGTTGCGCTCGAGACGTGCCACTTCCTGATGCGGGTCACCTCGATGGCCCGCTGGACTTCCGTCGACGAGTACATCAGCCTAGTTAGACACATCGGCGGTAGAGTCATCCGTGCACAGCCAAGAGAGTTCGCTGCTGGAAATGTGATACGTCGTATGCTTGCGATCGTCCGCGAGGAGACGAGCGAGTCGACGGCCTGTACGGCAGCAGCCAACAACGCGCCCGTGAACACGGCCATGTTCCGGCTGCTGATCTCTCCCGAGGAGACGCAGAAGGCCGCCGAGAAGAGCATCGAGAGCAAGAAGGACTCGCTGGACCTGCGGTCGGTGGTGATCCAGGGCATCCGCGAGCTGATGGACGAGATCGAGAGCGTCCACGACAACATTGCCATGATGACTGTGGACCTTATCCACGACAACGAGGTGCTGCTGACGCCGTCGCCGGGCAGCGAGACCGTGCTCAACTTCCTGCTCAAGGCCTCCTTGAAGCGGACTTTCACGGTGCTCATCACCGAGAACTACCCGAACGACATCGATCTGTGCCACCGGTTCGCCAAGAAGCTCGCCGAGGCCGGAATCGAGTCCGTCATCATCCCGGACTCGACGGTGTTCGCCGTGATGTCGCGTGTCGGTAAGGTTCTGATCGGCGCCCGTGCCGTGTTTGCGAACGGCGGCGCCGTCACGAACGCCGGCGTGGCCACCGCGTGCCAGTGCGCCAAAGAGCACAGAACCCCCGTGTTCGCCGTGGCCGGCCTCTACAAGTTCTCGCCGACGTACCCGTTCGACCGCGACCCGCTCGTCGAGGTCGGCAACACGGGCAAGGTCATTCCCTACGAGGACTCGCAGCTCGTCGGCAAGTGCGAGGTCGCCAACCCCGTGTTCGACTACGTCGTGCCGGACTGCATCGACCTGTACATTACCAACATCGGCGGCTTTGCGCCAAACTTCATCTACCGGATCATGCTTGACAACTACAAGCCGGACGACGTTGAACTGAACTGAGCTTTACTAGACCAAATATCATTAATACGTAGACATTCCCGCCCATCTGTATGTTTGCCTGTGCCTGCCTGCCAGCCTGTACATTAAGCTTGTGTTGGGCCCGAAAATATAAATTTCTCTCCCCATCTCATTTTACCCTCGTATAGTATGGCCGATCTAGTGTTAATAGGAGTTATCGTGGTGGTCGTGTGCCTCATCCTGAAGAAGATGCTGCTGGACGATGTCAGTGAAGTTGACGTCGTCAAGGACATCAATTCTGCAGGGCAGACCGCCGAGGAGGTTGCCGAGCCGACACTCGTACAGGACTATACGCCCAAAATGCTCTCTAACTATAACGGATTCGACCTCGAGAAGGTGTACCTGGCCGTCAAGGGAAAGGTCTACGACGTGAGCGCTGGCCGGCGGTTCTACGGTCCTTCGGGACCTTACAGCAACTTCGCTGGCCACGACGCCTCGCGCGGTCTGGCCAAGAACTCGTTTGAGATGGACGTGATCACTCCGTTCGGGGACCCAATCGACGACCTGGCGGACCTCACTGACGACGAGTGGAAGTCGCTCAATAACTGGGACAACATGTTCAAGAACAAGTACCCTGTTGTGGGCCGGCTCGTGAGCGAGGACGAGTACAAGAAGAGCTCGAACAAGGCCACCGTGATGGACTAGGTCCCTCCAAGCTTTCCCGACAGCTCCAGCTCCAGCTCCTGTCTTACCCCGGATTTTCCGATGCTAAGCGCCAGCGCCCGCCGCCATTTTCCGCACAAGCAAGCGCCCGCAGTGAAAAATTTACTCACCACCTGTGTATAGCTCTTTAATAACAGGAAGGATGCTCTCGATTGACACAGACAACTTGACCGTCAACAACATCGCCATGATGGGTGAAATTGCCGGCACCGAGCTGACCAAGAAGTACACGGACAAGTGTCTGGCGCACGGCGAGCTGTGCCAGTATGCATACTACGGCGGAGAGGTGCCCGTTGGCTACGTGGTGTCCACCGAGCTGCGGCCAGCATCGGATGGCCCGAAGGAGGCACCGCTGGGACTTTGCGTGACGGCTCTCAAGGTTCTCCCGGCCTACAAGGAAAACTACGGCGTCGAGGAGGCTCTTTTGAAGTACATCGAGAAGGTCGGCAAGAACCGGCACCTGACGACGGGCTACGTGCACACCGCCGACCTGGACAGCACAAAGTACGGCTATAGTGTGCCAGAGACCGAGGTGAAGTACTCGAACCAGCTCGACGGAGAGGCTTCCCTGGTGTCGAAGAGTCTGAGTCTCGACTGAGGGTGTCTGGGATGGGGGCCATAAAAAAATAGGTAGCATAATCGCATAATAATACCCGCAACTAATCAATCGTATTACGTACTAGGGCCGGCCCAAGCAAGGGCCAGCCAAGCATGGGGCCAGCCAACCGGGATTTCCCCGGCCTTTCTTTTTTTCGGTTTTCCGGGCGGAAGCAAAGCAGTGGGGGGAGTAAATTGAAAAGTGCGATGCAGCCAAGTGGGAAAATGGAACGAAAAAAGAGGGCAGCAGGCAGGCAGGTGACCAAATGGTGGGGTGTGGGACCGTTTGTGACAGGTCAATTGACCACAGAGTACAAGATACGCCAGTAACAGACGTCCCTGTGACCGTTAGGCCCGCCCGTTTCACCTCGTGTCTCCCCCACATGGCTGCCACGCCGACACCCGCGGTAACCCCGTACGTACTGCGGGCACCCGCACTGCCAGGAAATTTCACCTCGTTGTCAAGACCGCCCACTATAAATAGCTGGGGCGACCCCGCATCTAGATAGAATTCCAGGTCAAGCTACCGCACTAACTACACCAACGACAAAAGAAATATTGCAACCATGGTCAACTACGATTCTTGGATGAAGGACATTAACGACGACACCAGTCTCGCTAAGCTGTCGATCCCAGGCACCCACGACGCTGCCGCCTACCACACCTTGGCCCCACCTTCGGTCCAGTGCCAAGGTGAGGACATCGAAGAACAGCTGAAGAACGGCGTCCGTTTCCTCGACTTCAGACTCTCGAAGAACTTCCTGACCACCGACGACAGCAAGAAGGACGACCTGATCTGCTGCCACGGCAACTTCCCTGTCAAGCTGACCGGCGCCGTCCACTTTGAGGACGAGATGGAGAAGGTGTACGACTTCCTGAAGGAGCACAACAGCGAGGCCGTCATCGTCTCTATCAAGCAGGAGGGTAACGGCGAGTGGGACAACGCCAACGACGAGTTCCCTAAGGTGTTCAGAGAGCACTTCCTCAAGGGCAACGAGAACAAGTGGTACCTCAAGACCGACATTCCAAAGCTCAAGGACGCCAGAGGAAAGGTCGTTCTCTTCAGAAGATTCGGCGTCAACAAGCAGGAGGACAAGGACAAGTTCGGAATCTCCGCTCCTAACTGGACCTACAACACCACCTGCGACGACAAGGGCAAGTTCTGCGTTCAGGACTTCTGCGAGTTCAAGGAGGACTCCGACATCGAGAAGAAGGCCCAGTACGTCAAGGATTTCATCAAGAGGGCCGCCGACTACAACAACACCAACTCCGACCCTAAGCTCTTCCTCAACTTCTGCTCTGCCTCGAACTTCTTCGACCTTGACGCCTGGCCTCACGCCGTCGCTGAGACCCTCGTCAAGAGCGGAATCACCGACCAGTTCAAGAAGGGCTGCGGTATCGTCGTTATGGACTACGTCAACAAGGACGACTGGAAGACCTCCCACTCGCTCGTCGACAAGAACTTCTAAGCTTGTCCTGACTCAACTTGTTTTTAAATCTACGAAGACTATCTGTATTCAAAATCCCAATTTAAGCTCTCGCTCAGCTGTCTAACCCATCTACGCATCCCGGCTACTTTTTTTTTAGTGGTGATGTTTTTGGTGGTGATGATTTCGGTGGTAATGTAATGGCTGTACGGAATTCGATGGGGTATAGTAGTGTTCTGACGGTGGTCTAGGACTCAATTGGCGAATGTAGTCCCTATTGTACCCTAATTTGATGGAATAATGTCATTTGAAAATAATGTCATTTAGGAATGCCTAGGAAGTATTCTAGATTAAGAGATAATCCTTAAACTAATATCAATTGAGTAAAGTAATCTATAAATGACTGCACGATGTGTTCGGCAGCAGCTTTTGCTTCAGGTTCTGTAGGAACCCATGGTCATAAATATTGTCGAGGTCCTCCCAGCCCTTGATCTGCACGAGGTCGCCCTGGTGCAGATCGGTGCACTCGGACCCGTCCCTCAGGCGAATGAATTGGGAGGGGGTGTTCCACGAACCACGGCCCGCCATGACGAGGTACTCCTTCTCGCCGCCGGCGGAGTCGAATCTATAGAGGCGTGCTCTAGACACAAGGTCCTTGATGTAGTCCCACTTGGCGGTCTCGTTGGTGGTGACGCCCAAGTAAGCGAGCCAGAGGTGCTCACCGAAGAATGCACAGACGACGGGCAGGATCAGGCAGCACAGGATCAGCAGCAGTCCGTTGACCCGGTTGGTGATCGTCGTGCGCGTAATTGACAGCCAGTACTTGCCGAAGGCACTGTCCGTGTTAACTTCTGGCGGCAGCTGCTCGTTGTGGATGTACAAGTTCAGCGACTTCCAGCAGAGGTATCCACCGTAGAGCAGAGTCCAGATGATCGACACGAGGAAGCTGAAGAACCACCGGTAGTTGTAGTAACCGACATCGTTGTTCAGCCAAATGCAGTGATGGTCGAACTGCAGAACACACCGGTCACACGACGAGCAGTGCTTGCTTCTGGCCGGCTTGACTTGAGCGCAAGTCCGGCAGTTCTTGCCAGAGAAGAAGATGAACTCGTCGTAGGGGAACTGCCACAGCGCCGTCGCCTGCTCGAGGTGGTGGTTAGTGATGTCACCGGGGTCTGTAAGAGTCGCTAGCCCGAACGTGCCGAAGTTCATAACGACCGACGGCACGATGATCGTCCAGAGCCTCAGCTGGGCCCAGTCGTGGCTGTACTTTTCGATCTGCGGGTACGTATACTTGAAGAACTGGCGAACGCAGACGCCCATTAACACCGCGTAGAATCCGGGAACGAGCCAGCCGCTGACACCACCGAGGGTTCGTAAGGCATGGATCAATCGCCCATGGAAGTACTTGACGTCCCAGCGTTCCACAGTGGCCACTATGGAGCCCCAGACCTGCACTACAAGGAATCTGCGGAGCTTCCCCACGGCGGTATCCTCATACCCAGGGAGCTCGCCGAAAAAGATGATGAATGTCACCGCCGTCAGCAGCAGCACCGCTACTATGAGCAGCACGAAGGACATCACTGTGTGGCAGGCAGGTTCTATCTATAAATAACCTCAGATCTCGGAGTGAAAAAACGAAATCGGACACGTCCAATTTATATATCGGAGAAAAAAAAAAGAACGACAGCTGAGAGATTCGAACTCTCGCGGGTAGAACCCATTTCCTGGTTGCAACAAGCATAGCAGGGAAACGCCTTAACCGCTCGGCCAAACTGTCACTTCGTATGGGGTAGAGAAAATCAGACCAATGTGAGTGCGGGACCATTATTCAGCAATAGACAAGAAAGATGTTCTGCAAGCGATTGAAAGAGCTACCACGCAATTTCCCCAAAGGTGTCATTTATTGTTTACGTAATTGTCTGTGTTCCCCCATTATAATCCCTCGAGCACGTCGTAGACCTCGCTGAAGTGGTCTATCACGTTGTAGCGGCCAAACTCGTGCTGCTTCCTCCTCTCCGGCGGGAAGAAGTTGTCGCTCTCCTCGTTGATGTAAACGACGCAGCCCTTCTTGTCACTGTCCTGTGGCATCAGCTTTAGAAGCCGGTAGTACTCGAGCGACGTGGCTTTGTCGTTCGTCAGAACTATGTAGTACGGGTTCTGGGTGGTGCTCATCAGGCTCTTGAGCTTCTCTAGGTTGTCAAAGTCGTTCACCTTGTTGCCAAAGACGTGCTTGTACTTCAACACCGAGAAGTTTCTGAAGAGCACCGGGTCCTCCTTCGAGTCAAACAGC
Organism: Xiuguozyma silvatica; assembly: GCA_018344475.1. Lineage (NCBI taxonomy): Eukaryota > Fungi > Ascomycota > Pichiomycetes > Pichiales > Pichiaceae > Xiuguozyma > Xiuguozyma silvatica. The sequence goes on along the minus strand of JADIOY010000093.1, from coordinate 17,881 downwards.
AGCGAGAGGTAGTCCAGCGAGGGCAGCAGAGAAAGCTCTCTGTCCTTGATGTACGTGAATGCGTTCGCCTGGTTCAGGTTCTCAAAGTTCTTGAAGTAGTTTACCATCTTCTGGTTCGACTCGATCGACCGCTTGATGTCCGCGGCGATCACCTGCTCGTAGCGCGGGTCTGCCAGGCACCGCTCGAACGCGGCCGCCTCGTCGCGGTGCAGCTTAAAGCACGGCCAGAACACGTTCTTGACGAGTTCCCGGAACTGCTTTGCCACGTTGCTGTCCGTCAGCGTCGCGAACTCGTCGTCCCACCGCTGCTGCAACTCTCCCCTGTTCATCTCCGTCTTCGGGAAGTCATGCTCGAGCTTGTTGTACACTGCATCGAACACCGACAGACCTTTGTACATCATCCGGTCGTGCACAAGGAAGTGGCACGGCCGCTCCTGGATCCGCATCTGGTCAGCGTTGATCCAGTTCGTTTTAATCCAGTCCTTCATCATCGAGTCGAACTCCGACTTGGCGTTGACACTGTTCCAACTGGATCCAACCATGCTGGGCGTCGTTGCCCAGCCAGCAACATCAGTAGCGTCAGTAGCGTCGGCAGCGTCGGCAGCGTCGGCAGCGTCGGCAATGTTTGTGGTGCCGACAATGTTGGTGGTGCCGGCATTTCCTGCTGGAACCTTGGCCTGAGCTTTCGCCTGCACTTCGGCCTGCCTCACGGGCTGAGCGTACACCTTCGGCTGTGACTCCGGGTGCCCCTGCACTTGAGTATGCCGCCGCCGCTTGCTGCTCTTGTACACGCTCCTCGTTGGCGTGAAGAAGTCCCTGTTAGCCGGCTTCTTCTTTGTTCTACTCTTTTTGGCAACTGTTGAAGCCGGCCTCTCGGCGTCGGGTTCCCTATCGAGGAGCTGCGCGAGAGCCTCCAGCCTTCTCTTCATCTCTTGAGCCGTCTCATTTGTTGCATGCAACTGCACCCGCTTCGCGGTGTTCAGGATTGGCGTGAGTCTCATAAGTAACTACAGTGAGTCTAGATGAGTCAAGATTCCGAGCAAATAGTTTTTTTCCCCGCGATCAAAAAACAGAAGACCGGAGCGGTGCAACAAATAAAAGACGTGTATTATTTAACGGTTTATATAGAGATTGGCTCGGGCCTGTGTTACTCGAGCTTGTTGTCGAGTCTCTTGTCGTCCTTCAGCTTGGTCAGCTGGGCGATGACGGTGTCGAGAGGAACAGCATCGTTCTTACCCTGGAGGTCCTGGATGTCTCTGTTTCTGATGTTGACGCTCTGCGTCGTCATCTCCTGCTCACCAACGATGAAGATGAAGTTGAAGCGGTGCAGCTGGCCGTTTCTCACCTTCTTCTGCAAGGTGTTGCCGCTGACGTCGACCTCGGAGTAGAATCCAGCATCCCAGAGCTTCTTCTGAACCTCCTGGGCGTAGTCGAAGTATCTGACACCGACTGGCACGACGAGCACCTGTCTAGGCGAGAGCCAGAACGGCCACTTGCCGGCGTAGTGCTCGGTCAGGATGGCCGTCATTCTCTCGACAGAGCCGAGGATGGCTCTGTGGATCATCACTGGGCGCTGCGACTCGGCTCCCTTGTCGTCGGTGCGGTACTCGAGACCGAATCTGTTTGGCAGCTGGAAGTCGAGCTGGATCGTGGCGCACTGGTGCCATCTGTGGAGGGCGTCCGAGATCATGATGTCGATCTTAGGGCCGTAGAAGGCACCGTCGCCCTCGTTGATCTCCCAGTCACCACCCCACTGGACGAGGGCATCCTTGAGCTTGGCCTCGGCGGCGTCCCAGGTAGCGATCTCGCCGACGTACTTGTCCGGACGCGTCGAGAGCTCCATCTTGAAGTCGAAGCCAAAGACACCGTAGACGTACTTGAGGAAGTCAAAGACACCCATGATCTCGGTACCGATCTGGTCGTGCGTGCAGAAGATGTGCGAGTCGTCCTGCTGGAAGCGACGCACTCTGGTGAGACCGGTCAGGGCACCGGAGTACTCGTTTCTGTGGAGGACACCAAAGTCGGCGACTCTCCATGGGAGCTCCCTGTAGGAGCGCTCTCTGTTCTTGAACATCAGGCAGTGGCCTGGGCAGTTCATTGGCTTGAGGCCGTAGGTGTCCTTCTCAACTTCGAAGGTGAACATGTTCTCCTTGTAGTTGCCCCAGTGACCGGAGGTCTCCCAGAGCTTGGCGTTGTACATGTTAGGGGTGAGGACCTCCTGGTAGCCGCGCTTACGGTACTCGGTGCGCATCATGTCCATGAGGGCCTGGTAGATGCGGGCGCCGTGTGGGAGCCAGAAGGCGGAGCCGGGGGACATCTCGTTGAAGAAGAAGAGCTCCTGCTCGCGGCCGATCTTTCTGTGGTCTCTGGAGGCGGCCTCCTCGAGGAACTTGAGGTGCTCCTTCATGGCGGCCTTGTCAGGGAAGGAGACGCCGTAGATACGCTGGAGGGAGTCGTTCTTGTTGTCGCCGAGGAAGTAGGACGAGGAGTTCTTGACGACCTTGAAGGCCTTGATGCGGCCGGTGGTTGGCACGTGGGGGCCTCTGCAGAGGTCGATCAGCGGGCCGCAGCGGTAGACGGTGGTGCTGGTGCCGTCAGGGATCTTCTTCTTGATGAGGGCCACCTTGTACTTGTTGTAGGCGAACATGCGGAGCAGGTCGTCCTTGGAGAGCACGAGCCTCTCGAAGGGCTGCTTCTCCTTGATGGCCTTCTTGCAGCACTCCTCGATCGGCTGGTAGTCGGACTGGGCAACGGCGAAGTTTCCGTCCTGGATCGACATGTCGTAGAAGAAGCCGTCGTCGGTTGGCGGACCGTAGTCTAGGAGAGCGCCAAAGTGGCACTCACAGCCTTCGCCGAGGACGTGGGCGGAGGAGTGCCAGAACACCTGCTGGCCCTCCTTGGAGTTGAAGTCAAAGAACTCGAGCTCGGAGTCGGCCTCGAACGGACGAGGCATGTCCCAGAGCTCGCCGTTCACTTTACAGATGACCTGTCTCTGGGAGAACGAGTTGCCGATGCCGTTGGCGATCTCCAGCGGCGACGTCTCCCAGGAGGTGCCCTCCTTGACGGTGCCGTCCTTGAGCGTGATCTTGATCGGCTTGCGCTCCTGGGCAGCGATCTCGGCGTCCTGCTTGGCCTTCAGCTCGTCCCAGATCTTCAGACGGTACTGGATGAACTCGGGCTGAGGGTCGAGGAACGCAGGGCCGGCGGCGGCGCCGCCCTTCTTGTCCTTCTTCGACTTCTTCGACGACTTGGCGGCGGCCTTGGCGGCAGCCTTGTCAGCGACCTTGCCAGCGGCCTTCTCGGCGGCCTTCTCGTCCTTGGCAGCCTTCTCAGCGCCGTTGACGGCCTGGGCCTCGGCCTCGTCGTAGCTAGGTGGCGGACCGTTCTTGTGGATCTCCATTTTCTCGACCTCTTCGGCTACTTTATCTGCAAGAGACATAGTGCTAGTGCTGACTCTTTCTTGGTGAGGGTAAAATGGAGGGTAAAAAAAGGGAAGGGTAAAATTCTTCAACAAATTCGCCAGCAAAATCGCGCGAAATGAAGAATTACTGAACTTCCACCTTCCCTAAGAGAGCTGTTGCGAAAAGATAGCGCTGGGGGGGGGAAGAGGGAGAGCACAGTTAGTGAGAGGTGAAAAATTTAGACTGAGTGGGGCCAAATTCACTTGGTCTATCAACCACTTGTAGATCGTCCTCTATGAAACCAGAGGTCGTATACGCGCCCTCTTTTACCGAGGTCAACAGCAACAACGACGAGCTGCGCGAGTTGAGGGGTGAGGGGCGCTACTTCGGCGTCTCAGACCCCGAACTCTCCGCCATCGTCTGCTCCAACTGCCACCAGAGGGGACACAAGAGGTCCCAGTGTAAGACGGTGGTGTGCCACCTGTGCGGCAAGGTGGGCGACCACTACGAGACGCAGTGCCCGAACTCGATGGTGTGCACAAACTGCGGCAAGCGCGGCCACTACCGCGGCCAGTGCACCGAGCGGCACCAGTCCAAGTACTGCACGTACTGCGACTCGAGGTCGCACTCGACCGACCGGTGCCCGAACGTCTGGCGCAGCTACATCGTCATCGCTAAGAAGAAGCTCAAGTACCCGGAGGGCCGGATATGGTGCTACAACTGCGCCGAGGAGGGCCACTTTGGCGACAACTGTCCGTACCCAAGGGTCAGCAAGACGCCGAACATCAACGGCAGCGCTTTCACTGGCGAGAACCTGCCCAAGGACCTGATCGAGCGGTACCGCCGTGAGATCCGCGACCTGCGCCGCCCGCGCTACGAGCGGTCCCACGATAGACTGTACGACCGGGCCCCGAGGTATCCGACGGGACCTTCGAGTTCCCCTGCTTCGTCACAGCGCCGCGAGAAGCGGCGTGAGAAGAGGGGAGAGAGGAGGGAAGAGAGGAGGGAAGAGAGGAGGGGGAAGAGCGGTAGCAAGAGCGGTAGCAGGAGCGGTAGCAGGAGCGGTAGCAAGAGCCACTCGAGCTCCACTAAGCACAGCCACTCGGGCTCCAACCACCTGCCCAAGGCCACACGGTCGGGCTACATCGGCAAGCGCAAGTGAGCGCCGCCAACATATAGACAGAACCATCTTTACTAATCAATCATTACATCACATTACACATCCAACTCACTTCCTCAGATCCTTGTCGAGAGCATGCTGCACCTCTGCAACGGTCTCGCACTTGGCCAGACTAGCGCCCTTATACATGTTGCTATACTGCGGGGCCATAATACGTCCGAGCTTTGAATCCTGGCTCGTCATCAGGCCGTACAACCGCGTGCGGTGCGACTCGAGCGCATACTGTGGAGCAGCAGAGTTGGGCATACAGGGAAGGAAGACTAATCATCATTTTTTTTTTTTCAGCTTGCGCGTAGAATAATACATTTTGATAGATGGCCTAGAATGCGTTCGATCCTCCAGAGATCCGGTTCACCTGGTGGTGGGTCTCGGCGAAGTCGTTCGCAAGCTCCACGTAGAGGTTAAACTCCTCCTTGAGAGTCGAGACGACCATCTCGAGACCGTAGTTTGAGTCCATTGAGAGCTGTGCGCCGTTCACCGAGGCCTTGTCGAGGTCGTTGATGGACTCCTCGACCTCCTTGAGGATCAGCTGGTACTTGCCGATGCTCTCCTTGAACTCAGAGATCTTGGTAACGTAGTACGAGTTCAGGATCTGCGACACGTTGACGAATGCACCGGAACTTTGGCCCGCGCGGGCAGACTTCTGGGTGCCCTGCTGACCACTCTGAGCATTCTGCTGCTGCCCCTGTCCCTGCTGCTGGCCAGATAACTGTCCCGGCTGTCCCGGTTGTCCCAGTTGTCCCGGCTGTCCCGGCTGGCCGGGCTGACCGGGTTGGCCAGCTTGCCCCACAGGGCGCACGCCGTTGACGCCTATGAGGATCTTCGAGGCGGACGGAGCCTGCACCTGGTCGTTCGAGCCGCTCGACATCGGGTTCGTCAGTTGCAGGTACACCTTGATGAGCTTCTCGACCCAGTCATTGAACAGCTCGAGGGTTTTCGTCTTGAACTGCTCGACGAACCGGAGGTCGCTGTCGAGCGCCTGGTTCGTCGAGACGTACTTCTTCTCGAGGTAGTCGATGTCGCGCGGTATCGACTCGATCAGCTGCTTGTGCTCGTCGTTGTTGTTCTCGAGGTACTCGGAGATGGCCACCTGTGTCTGGATGTACGCGTCGAGCTGCTCTAGCTCCTTGCGGTACGCCTCGGGCAGGTCGCTGACTTTGGTCATGGGTGTGAGCTGCAACTGTTGCTGCTGCTGCTGCTGCTGCTGCTGCTGCTGCTGCTGCTGATTCTGTTGACCAAACTGATTCTGCTGACCAAACTGATTCTGCTGACCAAACTGATTCTGCTGACCAAACTGATTCTGCTGACCAAACTGATTCTGCTGACCAAACTGATTCTGCTGACCAAACTGATTCTGCTGACCAAACTGGTTTGGCTTCTGGCCGAACAGGCCTCCGCTGTTGGCATTGCTGTTGCTGTTACTGCCGCCAAACGAGAACCCGCTAGAGGCCGTGTTTGATCCGAACAACGTCTTGTTGCTGGCGCCGTTGTTGGCGTTGTTGCCGAACATGCTGTTGCCAGTGTTGCTGTTGTTGTTGCCGAACATGCTGCCAGAGGTGTTGGCGTTGTTACCAAACATGCCTCCAGAAGTGTTGCTGTTGTTGTTGCCGAACATGCCTCCAGAAGTGTTCGTATTAGTGTTGCCGAACATGCCACCGCCAGTATTAGCGTTATTGTTTGCGTTGTTGTTTGCGTTATTGTTTGCGTTGTTGTTTGCGTTGTTGCTTGCGTTGCCGAACATTCCACCCGAGGTACTACTAGCATTACTATTGCCAAACATAGAGCCGCCCGTGTTGGAGCCGCCAAACGTGGTGGCGGGCTTGTTGAAAGTGGAGCTACCGGCCGCTGGTGCGCCGAACGAGAATCCTCCGGGCTTTGCGCCGGCGTTGGTGTTGTTACTGCCGAACATGGTGCGCTAGCTGTGAGGAACAGGGAGGTCTAAACGGGTGTGAATTTTGGGTGCAAAAAGTGAGTGCAAAAAGTGAGTGTAAAAAGTGAGTGTAAAAGTGAGTGTAATTATTGTGTGTAAACTGGGAGTACTGGGAGTAGCGGGAGACTGGGACTCCCTCGCCCAGTGTTGAAAAATTTTAGTGACCTCGATAGCACCCCATACAAGAGCAGCCTCAGCAGAAAGGAAAAGCATAGCATGGGTATTCCAAAGTTCTTCCGGTACATCAGCGAGCGTTGGCCGCTGACGTCGCAGGAGATCGATGCCCCGCAGATGATCGAGTTCGACAACCTCTACCTCGACATGAACTCGATTCTCCACAACTGCACACACTCCAACGATGGGCGAATCCAGCACCTCAGTGACGAGCAGATGTTCGGCGCCATCTTTGCCTACATCGACCACCTGTTCAACACGATCAAGCCGCAGAAGGTGTTCTACATGGCCATTGACGGCGTCGCCCCGCGCGCCAAGATGAACCAGCAAAGAGCGCGGCGTTTCCGGTCCGCCAAGGAGGCCGAGCAAAACATGGCCAAGGCCATTGAGCGCGGCGACCCGATCCCAAAGGAGGCGCCGTTCGACACGAACGCCATCACGCCGGGCACGGTGTTCATGGCCAAAGTCACGCAGCATCTCCAGTACTACATCAACCAGAAGGTGTCGACAGATACCAACTGGCAGAACATCCAGGTGATTCTTTCGGGCCACGAGGTGCCAGGAGAAGGCGAGCACAAGATCATGGAGTACATCCGGACGCAGCGCGCCCAGCCAGGATACGACGTCAACACGAGACACTGCGTCTACGGCCTGGACGCAGACCTGATCATGCTTGGCCTCGTCTCCCACGAGCCCCACTTTGCCATCCTCCGCGAGGAGGTGACGTTCGGCCGCAACAAGACCACCTCGGAGGACCTCACCAAGCAGAAGTTCTTCCTCCTCCACATCTCCCTCGTCAGGGAGTACCTCGAGATCGAGTTCGCAGACCTCAAGGACACCATCACCTTTGAGTACGACTTTGAGCGCGTCCTCGACGACTGGATCCTCATCATGTACGTGATCGGCAACGACTTCTTGCCGAACCTCCCCGACCTCCACCTCAACAAGGGTGCCTTCCCTCTCCTCCTCGAGACGTTCAAAGAGGCCATGCGCAGGACCGATGGCTACCTCAACGATAACGGCAAGATCAACATGGAGCGCTTCTCCGTCTGGCTCGACATCCTCTCCATCTTCGAGCTCGAGAACTTCGAGAGGGGCTCCGTCGACGTCGAGTGGTTCAACGAGCAACTCGACAACATCTCGCAGCGCGGCGCAAAGAAGCGCGCCCGCGAGGGCAAGGAGCTCATTCTCAAGCAGCAGAAGAAGCTCGTCGGCGCCCTCAAAGCCTGGATCCTCAAGGTCTACCGCGAGCCGTTCGACGTCCAGAGCATGCTCGACGACGAGTCCAAGATCCCTTCGATGGAGCTCCCGCCAGAGTTCTTCGAGTCCGACATCAACCTCAAGTTCGTCAAGCAGTTCGCCTTCGACACCGGCCTGGTCATCATCCACTCCAAGTCCAAGAACACCTACACCGCTCGCATCGACGTCGACGGCATCGACCCAGCCGAGACTCCGGAGGAGTTCGAGAATCGCGTCACCGATATCGGCAAGCAGATCAAGAAGTACCAGTCCGGCGTCATCGTCGAGGACGAAAACGTTCTCAACGACGAGAAGGACCTCTACAGCAAGAAGTTCATCGACTGGAAGAACCAGTACTACAAGGCCAAGATGAACTTTACCTTGGACGACACCGACAAGATCACCGAGCTCACCGAGAACTACGTCGAGGGACTCCAGTGGGTCCTCTACTACTACTACCGCGGTGTCGCCTCCTGGCCTTGGTACTTCCGCCACCACTACGCCCCCCGTATTTCCGATGTCGCCCGTGGTCTCAAAGTCGCCATCAACTTCCAGAAGGGCCAGCCGTTCAAGCCATTCCAGCAACTGATGGGCGTCCTCCCAGAGAGATCGAAGGAGCTCATCCCGGCCTGCTACAGACCGTTGATGACTGACCCGAAGAGTCCAATCATCGACTTCTACCCTGACGACTGTGCCATCGACATGAACGGCAAAAAACAGACCTGGGAGGCTGTCGTCCTGCTGTCGTTCATCGACGAGAAGAGACTTATAGAGGCCATGGCCCCCTACGACTCGAAGCTGACCCCTGAAGAGGTCAAACGTAACACGTTCGGCAAGGACATCGTCTACAACTTCAACCCTCAGGTCAAGCACGCCATCAAGAGCACCATCCCTGAGTGGCTCCCAGATATCGAGTCCCACTGTATCGAGTCCGAGTACAAGCTTCCTTCCATGGACGGCCTCGACTACGTCAGCGGTCTCTGCAAAGGTGCCCTTCTGGGTACCCACGCCCTCGCTGGATTCCCAACTATGAAGAGCATCCCATTCACTCCTAAGCTTGAGTACGCCCAGCTCGTTGTGTTCCAGCAGCCATCCCGCTCCGTCTCCGTTATCCTGACGCTGCAGAACGTCTTCGCCGGTCTCTCTGTTGAGCAGTTCGCCAAGAAGTTCCTTGGCAAGATCGTCTACACCAACTACCCTTACCTCCGCGAGAGCAGGGTCGCCTACGTCACCGACTCCGAGAACAAGTACGAGCTCATCAAGAAGGGCAAGGACTTCAAACTCGTTGTCTCCCCTCTCGAGAACTTCGAGAAGACCGACTACGAGAAAGACCGCCGCGAAATTATGTACCAGATGCGCGTCAAGAAGGGTCTTCACTTTGCTCGTGGCTCCGAACAGATCCTCCCCGTTGAAACCGACGGCGACATCATAGTCGAGGACGACGACGAAGGTAACCACCACAACAAGAAGAACCACAAGAAGGGCGGCCCTCCAATCGAGGGACTCGTCTACGTTCGCCAGGTCGTTGGTCTCGCCCCAACCAAGGACGGTGCCAACGTCAAGGTTCTCTCTAAGGACCTGACCTGCTACCCGCTCCAGCTGATCGTCGAGAACGTCTTGCACCACGACGACCGTTACAAGGAGACCCCCGCCGTCCCACTCGAGGAGGCCTTCCCGGTTGGAATGGACCTTGTCTTCCTTGGATCCTTTGCCTACGGTGCCCCCGCCAAGGTCGTTGGCTACGACGACGGCAAGCTCGTGCTCACCGTTGTCCGTGTCGGCAAGGGCAAAGAGCCAACGTTCGGTTCCGAGCGTGCCCGCTACGAGAAGCACGCTCTCAGATTCCACCCATCTTACCAAGCCGCCAAGACTCTGCGTATCAACCCACTCTTCCTGTCCAGAATCACTTCTATGTACATGATTTACGGACCTGATGGACGCAAGTACGACGTTGGCCTGGGCCTCAAGTTCGAAGGCCGCCAACAGAAGGTTCTTGGCTACACCAGAAAGCGCGAGCGCTGGGAGTACAGTGACCTGGCCATTGCCACGATCAACGAGTACCAGCACAAGTTCCCCGAAGTGTTCTCCGCCTTGAAGAACCTCAAGGGCCACGCCGTTCCAGAGGCCACCGACCTCTTCAGAGGCGTTCCAGAGGACATCCTCAAGAAGAAGCTCCAGGAGCTCAACACCTACCTGAAGGGCAAGCGCCAGGAGTTTGTCAGAGTCTCTCTTGACTCCGACTCGCTCACCAAGTTTGGCATTGGAAGCATCGAGAAGCATGCCATCGACTACTCCATCTCCAACCAGAGCGTCGAGAAGAAGGGTATCAAGGGTATCCCACGTACCGCTGTGTTTGACCCAACGAAGGAGTTCATGCTTCTCCAGAAGCAGTTCTTCGAGCTTGGCGATAGAGTGATCTACGCCATGGACTCCGGTAAGGTGCCACTTTACTCGAAGGGTACCGTTGTTGGCGTCCGCTCGTACGAGTCGAAGATTCTCCTGCAGGTCGTCTTTGACCAGCCGGTTCTCACCGGTAACACCTTTGACGGCCGTCTCGAGACCCAGAGAGGCCTGACCGTTGACTCGTCGGCGCTTGTCAACCTGACCAACCGCCAATTCGTCTACTACTCTGAGAAGCAGAGGGCTGCGGCCAAGAAGCCTGCCAATGCGAGAGCCTCGGACAGAGCCAAGAGAGCTGCCGGCAAGGCTATCGAGCAGCAGAAGGCTACCGCCAAGGCCGCTGCTGAGCAGCAGGCCAAGAAGTCGAAGAGCAAGAAGGCTCTGCTTTCTGTGATCAACAAGAAGGACGAGTCGGAGGAGAAGTCGGAGGAGAAGGATGCCGCTGCACCAGCCGCCGCTGCACCAGCTGCTACTCCATCGATTCCTATCCCAGCCGGCCACTCCAACGTGCAGAACATTTACAACTCTGTTCTGGGAAACGTGCTGAGTGCCGGCCAGCCAGCTCCTCCTCCAATGCCTATGCCTATGGGCATGCCACTGCCACCGCAGGGCATGGTGTACCCACCACCTAACGGCATGCCACCACCGGGTGCCTTCCAGTACACGCAGCCAACGCAGGCACCAGCCAGCGGTGAGATGCCTACCGGACCACGCAATGGTGGTCACGGCGGACGCGGAAGAGGCGGACGTCGTGGAGACCGTGGCGGAAGAGGCCGTGGCGGAAGAGGCAGTGGCCGTGGCCGTGGCAACTAGACTAACTGATGATGTATAGTATTATGTACAAAAATGATCTACTGCTCCTCGAGAGTTCTCCTCTCCTTAATGTCCGCCTGGCGCTCGAACCATCTCTGTTCGAAGCCATTGGTCCGGTCCACACCGTCCCAGCGGTAGCCCGGCTTGATGCCGAAGCGATTCTGCGGGCACGAGGCGGAGCCCTTGTAGAGTTTGCGGCCTGTTGCACTGACGTGCTGAGACTTCTGGGCACGCTTGAACGTCTGCCTCGTGGTCTTGTCGAACATGAGCGCCGGGTCATTCACGGAGACCTTGTCCTTAAGCTCCCTGTTGGCCTCGGGGTCGTCCTCGTAGCGGTTGAGCTTTTCAGTGTGCAGCTTCTTCAGCTTGGCCTGCTGCCTCTTCTCGGCGGCCTTGTCACCTTCGCTGCGCCCGGCCTCCCTGACTCGCTGCTCTCGTTCCAATTTGAGCTGTGCTTTGGACCGCAGCTCGGTCCTGTCGACTCTGCGGCCCTCCAGGTCTCTATACACGGTTTCCGTGCCCCTGGACGACCTGGCCGTGGCCCTGTCGACTTCAAACTTGCGCCGTTTACTTTCTTTGGACTTCTCGATCTGCTCCTTCGTCTGGAGCCCAGCGAAGCTGCCGTCGTCCATCAATTGAGGCTGTACCTCGACGAGCTCCTTGGTCTCTATAGACTTCCAGGCGCCTTTGACGGGCGCATGCTCTATACGAACGGCGTCATCTGGAACCGAAATGTCCACGTGTTCTTCCTCACCGACATCGACAGTGTCGGGATTATGCTCCCTCCTGCGCCGCTTCCGCTTGGAATAGTTGTTTTCCAGGTAGTCCTCCAAGCTGGCCATAGTAAAATAGATGGGAGGGGAGGGGGAGGGTAGTTTCATAGGGAGCTCCCCCCCCCGCCAAATCTTTTTTTAGTGAAGATCCTCGCCCGCAATTTCGAACTTGCCCTAATTACCACCACAAAAGAGGAAGAGATGGACACCGATTGGAGAAGAATCGACATTGACCAGTACGACCCGGACCGTCAGTTTGAGCCGGACGACCTGGGGCTCGAGCAGAAGACGGCTGAGCAGCTGCAGCCGACGGTGCAGCAGATTAGACAGCTGACGGCGCAGCTCTCGATTGTGGACGCCATCAAGCTTGCTGCCCAGGATCCGCCCTACGGCAGCTCCAAGGAGGTGACGGGCGGCTATCTGAGCGTCGTGCTGGACGCGCTGAATGCGGCCAAGCAGAGCGAGGTGCCGAAGATTGTGGCCGGGCTGAGCCTCGAAGAGGTGGACACGCTGGTCAAGTTCGTGTACAGCCTGATGGCCACGCCGGAGGGCCAGAAGTCGGGAGGCTCGCTGCTCGGCTGGCTCGACAAGATCGTCGATTACGCAGGCGAAGGTCCGATCATCCGCTACATGAGCGACCCGTACAAGCTATAGGATAAATGTATTATGCACCACACTAAATCACTCCCTGCTCTCTCTTTCACCTTAAAAATCCCCCTCCTAATTTTCTGTGAGGCCTCTTCAAAAAAAGTAACTTCCACCTGTATAGATCACACTTCTTCTCATCGGAATGGCCAAGGGAAAGAAGGGAAAGAGGGGAAAGAGGGGCAAGAAGGGCACGAATCCGGGCGATTCGAACAGCAGCGGGTCCGAACCGTCGACGGCCGGCTCGAGCCAGGTGCTCCAGAAGCCTCTTTCTACCCCCAACTCCAAGGAGCCCTCTCCAGAAGTGAGTATTGACGAGGCCGAATTGGAAGCCGAGATTGACGCCGAGGTGCAGGCAATCTCTGACGTGGAGCTTGCAGACAACGCCGTTGACGATGTGCCGGTCTCCCATAGAACGAGCCAGGACACGCTCGACCGGCCAGAGGGCTCAATTCCACCTTCGCGCGCAGACTCGTCCCCGGAGCCGGACGACGTCACGGCGGCCATCATCAGGGCGGTCACGGACGACGAGGAGGTCGAGCGGAAGAACACGCTCGTCACACCGGACGGACGGGTCCCACCGAGTCGGGTTGACTCGTCGCCAGAGCCGGACGAGCTGACGGAGGCCATCATCAAGGAGACTAGTGATGACGAGGAGCGTGAGAGGGTGGTCTCTAGTGCCGCTGGTGCCGCTGATGCCGCTGGTGCCACAGCCATGGCTACTGCTGCCGGTCCACCAGTCGGTGCATCGTCTGAGCCTGAATCTGAGTCCGACGCCGACTCCGACTCCGATGCCGATGCCGATGCCGACGCCGAGTCCAAGTCCATCGACTCTTTCGAACAGGTTACGCTGCCTCCCCTCAAAGTCAAGCTGAAAGAGGACCCTGAAACCGTCAAGAAGCTCGCTGCCATCCGCTCCAAGCTCGTCTTTGGCATATGCGTCGTCGATTTCCACCACATCCGTGGCCCTGAGATCGAGTACTGGTTCGACGACGAGACGACCGAAGGGAACGAGAAGGACAAGATCGAGCATTTCTCTAAAGTGTGGCCGCAGCTGCCCTTCCAGGCGCTTCCCGACGGTGCACATCTCTTTGACGAGACGTTCACGAACTTCACGCTCGTGTACAACGACCTTGAACAGTGCTGCCCCGAGCTGCCAGTCTCGAGAGTGCAGGCGCTTGACGTTATCCCCAAGGACGCCCCAGAGGACAAGGAGCACACCGTGCCCACCGTTGACGATGAGATGGCCGGCGTTACGACCCTCTTTGGATGCGCATGCATCCGCCAGGTAGACACAGACAAACTGAAGGAGCCGGCTGCTGACGAGACGCGGTCCGTCGTGCAGAAATCGGTCGTGCTGATCACGAGGACGCCGATCACGATCCAGCTCAAAGAAAAGCTGGGAATCATTACAAAGAGCTACTTTGAGCAGTACGACTTCAACGACAAGACCGTGCTGAAGGCGCTCTACGATAACATCTCCTTTACGTACAACCGGAACGGGTTCAAAGTGGAGGATGACGACCTGTACGACCACACGGCGGAGTTGAAGAAGTCCGCCGATGGCGACAGTGACAGCGGTGACAGCGGCAGCGGCGGCGGCGGCGCTGAAGATAACACCAAGATCATCAAGGAGTCCGACTTCTACAGCTCGCTGAACCTCAGAGACGTTGTGATGCTTCTCAAGAGGAAGCTGCTGACGGTGTTCAAGGCGCTGCTGTTGGAGAAACGCGTGCTTGTGTTCTGCCGCAACCTGAACACGCTGTCGAACGTCCAGTACGGTCTGCTCTCGCTCATACCGAACCTGACGATGAATTTGGAGGACTCCGGATACCCATTGCTCGACAAGGAGTCGCGTGAGCTTGTGAAGCCGACGTCGTTGAAATCGAGCGACCGCGGTTCTGTGCTGCGGTTCATCGGCATGCCGCTGCAGGTGTTCAACCGGCGGGGCTTCTTCCAGCCGTACCTGACACTGCAGCAGCTGGATTCTTTGACGAACGACAATACGGGCCATTTTGTTATCGGCAGCTCGAACGACATCATCCTCGAGCGGAAACAGGACTGGTTCGATCTGGTCGTGTACATCGAGGACGATAAGGACGAGAAGGCGAAGCAGTCTTCGGCGATGGATTTCTTGTGGGGCGACAACCAGGTGACGCTGGAGATACTTGACAAGGATTTGAAGGAGCAAGTTGCGCTGACATCTTCGGACAAGCGGTTCATCGACTACGTTGTTGCCGCCGTCAAGACGAACACGCCTGTCGAGGAAGAATCGCCTGAGCCTGAGCCATCGTCGAAGACGGTCAACACGTCGTCGGACTCGGGCAGCTACAAAGGCGGCGACGACTTTGTGCGGTACAGCTTCGAGGATTACCTGATTGGCATGCTGTCGACGCTCAAGTACGACCGGTTCCTCAAAGCACACGAGAACAACATGGAGACACTCAAGTACCTGAACCTGAACGAGCACTCTGACGAGATCGACGACTTCAACACGAAGTTCGTCGAGGAGTACAAGACTACGCAGAACTACAAGATCTTTGATGAGAGCACGGACGACGAGCTGTTCAACTTCTTCACGCCGTGCCACACGGGCACGGGGATGCTGCGGGAGGCCCAAGAGAGGACCCGGCAGAGGCTGAAGGGACTGTTCAAGTGGGGAAAGAGTTAATATAGCATTTTAGGCCCCAGCGCGAGAATGTGCCCTTGGGGAATGAGCATGAGTATATATATGCCTATAGATAGAGATGACCTTAGATCAATATGCACGGGGAGAAGAGAGGGCCTCTGTAGCGGGGTAAGCGGTAGCGATGGGGTCAATATTTCCCCGGAACTCTAGAGATAAGAGCCAACCGAAAAAAAAAAAAAAAAAAAAAACTTAGGGATAACGAAGATGGGGGCATGCGGGGAGGTGAATTGAGTACAGTTGGAGAGGGTATTGGCTACGGTGGATACGAATTGGCTATGGTGGATACGAATTGGCTATAGTAGGGACCTACTTGGCCATGATTGGATCAGGATAGGAATACCGTTGGGCAATCGGGGAAGGCGCGCGAGGTTCGAGGCTGCGCTAGATAATGGACGGGGACGGGGACGAGCTCGGTCGTTTCTTTTTCCTCGAGACCTGCGAACGAGGAGTTCCTGCGAGGAGGCAGCGCGGGTGCGTTCTTGGGAAGTGCACAGGAGCCTAACTAGCAGGCACCTAGCAGGCACCTAGCAAGCAAGCGCCTGGGGTCGGGGCGGTCGCAACGGTGCTACCAGGAGATATGCAGGATACTCCAGAGATAGCGTCGACGAGCTAAATAAAGTTTGACTGGGAGAAAAGATGAATAGAACGGACGAAGAGAGAGAGTGCGGCAGTGCAAGAGGGAGCGGGCCTCGACGCGAATAACGGGGGAATGAGCAAGCGTCGGCTTGAGGAGGTGACCTCGGGGCGGGAGGATACTCATGAGGAGGAGGAGGAGGAGGAGGAGGAGGGAGAGGGGGAGGGGGAGGAGGAGGATACTTGGACAATTTGACATGGAAGGAATTACCTCGAGCAATTCAGCCGGTCGAGCCGTCGAGCCATCGAGCCTGCCCCCAAGCCCAGCCTGGGCCTGCTATCTGTGGCATCACATAACCGCCTACGCAATTTTTTTTCCTTATCTCCACAGTGCAATTCCAACCTTTTGGGCAGAGTGGGCGCCATTTCGCCTCGATCTCGGGCGTCTAATTATCTAGATGCATATACATATATAAATAAGTAGGACGCATTGTAGAAGGGCAGGCAGGTAGTAGCGAAATTTAACCAGCGGAACCCAGCATGGAGTACCCTATAAGAGAGTTCCCCGAGGAGCTCGCCCGCGAGGTCCCGCCCGAGCAGGCCCCGCTCGTGCCCGACGCCTCCAGGATCGTCCAGCGCAAGTACTCCACCTCGATAGATCCGCGCAACTTCCTCACAGTGTATGAGTACCCCGTCGGCGACCACTGGGTCATCTGGGACCACGACAGCGGCCTCGTGCACCTGACGGGCCTGTGGAAGGCCGTCGGAAACAACAAGGCCGACATCGTCAAGCTGATCGAGTCGTCGCCGGAGCTCGAGCAGCACCTCAAGCGGATCCGTGGCGGCTTCCTCAAGATCCAGGGCACCTGGGTCACCTACGAAATCGCCAAGCAGCTCGCCTCCAAGTTCTGCTACTCGATCCGGTACATCCTCGTGCCCGTCTTTGGCGCAGACTTCCCACAGATGTGCCTGCAACCACACGTGCGTGGCTTCGGCTTGCTGCGGCTCCATGTCACCGAGGCCGATCTGCGGCGGCGCACGAGACGGCGCCGCAAGTCGACGAGTGCCGCCCGGATGCGGCCGCAGGGTTCCAACGCCGGGCTCGCACAACCGCTTGGTGGTAGAATGAGTCTGAGCGCGGGCAGCCTCAGTACGCTGGGCAACCCTCTGGGCAACCCCCTGGGCAATTCCCTAGGAAACCACTTGGGCAACCCCCTGGGCAATCCACTGGGCAATCCACTGGGTAACCACTTGGCCAACACATCGAGCATCGGAGTTCTCGATCACAATCTCGGCAGTGGACTCGGAAACGGTTTAGGCAGTGGCCTCAACTCCTCCTACGGATACATCCAGCTGCCGCCGTCGCCACTGCTGCCGCGCCGCGCCGACGGCCTGCTCTCGGTTCTCCGAGCAGCAGAGCGCATGCAGGTACAGGACTCGAATACCACAACGAACTCTTCGAACTCGTACTCGCCGACGCCGTCCCCGTCCCCGCAGTATGCCAACTACATCCCCGTGGCCAACGGGTCGAGCACGCTGCCAATCCTGCCACCTCTCCAGAGACAGACCTTGCAACAACGGCAGGCTCAGGCTCGGGCCCAGGCACAGGCTCAGGCACAGGCTCAGTCTCAGGCCCAAGCACAGGCCCAGGCTCAGTCTCAGGCCCAAGCACAGGCCCAAGCACAGGCCCAGGCAGCCCAAGCCCAGGCCCAGGCAAGAGCCAATGCCGACCACCTCCTCCCTACAATTCTGCCGCAGAACTACTCGCCATCGCCATTCCAATCCCGCCTCAACCCGCTACAAGCCGCTAGCGACTCGGCCGTGCCCGCATCGCTGACCCTCCCGCTCCCCATCCCTTCGCCGGCAGCCTCTGCTGCCACTCAGACCGTTTCGTCCCGCATGCCTCCTGGCGACGAAATCAAGCGCAGGATGAGCATCGACGGCCTGATCATTTAACCTTACATACCCCTATATCGCACAATCGCATTCTATCATGGAAAATCCCTGCCCCCCCCCCCGCCGCCCGCCCCCCCGGGCTTTGCCGCTTTTTTTTTTTTTTTTTTT
>JADIOY010000092.1:0-36070 GCA_018344475.1 Xiuguozyma silvatica | reverse complement strand
GAGAGAGACGGAGAAGACGGGCGTGGGGGAAAGAAAAAACTCTGGTCGTAATATTGGCGTAAGCAAAGACAGGAAGAGCTGGGGCAGCTTGGGGACACTTTGGGACACTTCGCGGGCGAAATCTGAGTCTCCCCTTTTTTAAGTCTCCCTTTTACCTCCCTTTTACCTCCCTTTTACATCCCTTTTACATCCCTTCTACCTCCCTTTTATAGCCATGAACCACGATCCATTGCACTGGGGAAGACCTTCGGCCGAGACGTACGGCCCGTACGACTTCGGCATTGCGAACGCGAGTAATGCGGCCCCAGAGGCGAAGAAGAACGACCAGAACGAGTTCCCCAAGATGCACACGCAGCAGCCGATGATCACGGGTGCCTCCGTCGTGGCCGTCAAGTACCAGGACGGCATCGTGATGGCCACGGACAAGCTGGGCGCGTACGGCTCGCTGCTGCGGCTGGATGACCTGCAGCGTATGTTTAAGGTCGGCGAGGACACCGTCGTGGGCGTCTCGGGCGACATCAGCGACTTCCAGTACATCCAGCGGATGCTCGACGAGCTCGAAGTTGAGGACAGCTACGACATGGAGGTCGACAACCTCAAGGCCGACCACGTCCACGAGTACCTGCAGCGCGTCATGTACAACCGGAGATCGAAAATGAACCCGCTGTGGAACGCGATCGTCGTGGCCGGCTTCGACTCCCAGGGGGAGCCGCTGCTCAGGTACGTCAACCTGCTCGGCGTCAGCTACACTGCGCCAGCCATCGCCACCGGCTTTGGCGCCTACATGGGCATCCCGCTGCTGCGCCAGCGCGTCGACTCCGAGGACGACGCCAAGAAGCTCACGAAGGAGGACGCCGTCAAGCTCATCAAGGACTGCATGAAGGTGCTCTTCTACAGGGACGCCCGCTCGTGGGACCACTACGACCTGTGCGTCATCTCGAAGGCGGACCACAACGTTGAGATCACCGAGGGACTGGAGCTCGAGGGGCTCAGCTGGAAGTTCGCCAAGGACATCACCGGTTACGGACTACCACAGCAGTAAAGCCAGGTAAAGCCAGTTAAATATCATTAGAATCATACTTTACAGTTATAGGACGTAGGTCAGCCCCGGTAGTGCGATAGTAAAGTGAACGCCCAAGTTGTATCTCTCGTTCAGCTCCCGCAGCTTGTCGTAGATCAAGGTGCGCGGGTTCACGTTCTCGGCCGTCTCCTTGACGTGGATCACAATGACGTTCATTCCTTTGAGCGGCTGGTCCTGCCGCTCCGTATAACTGTCCGAATCGGCCGGTTCCTTCCCTTGGAGGCACTCCCTTCTCAGTACCAGAAGCTCCTCGATCAGGTGCGACGGCGTCAGGTGGCCGTACAGCGGCGGCGGTCGGTCGAACGAGGAGCACTCGATTACGATCGAGTTCAGCGTGTCTGCGACAATGAGCGGCGCCACGTCGCACCACACCTTGGCGTTGTAGTCAGTCTGAGAGGACCTGTCACTCTCCAAGTCTCCGAACACCAGCGTCGACTGGCCCGAGCTCTTTTCAGTAAAGAGGAAGCCCGAGCTCAGGAAGTGACGCGACGCTCCCAGCGAGCCGTGCGCCACAGGGTAGCAGGTGATGTCGAAGACCGAGTTGATCTCTGTGTTCGTTTCGTAAGGTTTCAGCTCGTTCAGCCCGACCAGCCCGGCAGCGACCATGTCCGGCCAGATCGAGCCGTTGAACGCCGACCTCTGGAGCGCCTCGACCGTGTTGTGCAAAGCGTACACCTGCTTCGTCGACTGGAACCCCGGTGAGTTCACAATCAACCCGGTGATGTGGTCGAGGTGCGAGTGTGAGAGGTAGAACCCCGACAGGCTGTTGATCAGCTTCCAGGCGATCTGCAGCGGCGGCAGCGGGCTCTCCCGCAGTGCCGCCAGCGGGTGCGACAGCTCCATGTTGCTGAGGTCCTGGTAGAACCCACAGCGGGCGTACTCGGACTCGACCGGTTTGTACAGCTCAATCAGGTAGTTCCGTTCCAATTGCGCCCCCGTCGAGATGATGTCTGTCAATGCAGACATCCCGCTGCCGGCATCGAACGCTACGAAGTTGTCCTCGATTCTGGGGTCCTCGATTCTGGGGTCTTCAGTTTTACCCTCGTGCCCGCTAAGCGCCGACGCATAGGAGACGCCGGCCGGTTTAAGCAGGAATGCACATGTGCGGCTTATGGGGCCTCCCGAGCAGCCCAGGATCGTCAGCTCGAATCGCCCGTGGTTCGTGGGCATGGCAGCAGCAAACAGTGACGCTAATTTTTTGGAAAACTCCTCCTTGGCACCGAGACCTGCTGCTCTAGCCTCTCCTCCAATTCCGCTCCAATTCTTACTGCATCCGGCTTATCGCTGCGCTGCGTACTGGCACCGATTACTACCGGCGCCAGGGAGTTTTTCACAAACGCCTTTTCTTTTTTTTTCCAGCGCATATACGAGGACAGCTAGCCAGCTAGCTTCAGCTCTATATACATCCACATTTTTTTTTTTTTTTCGGCCGCGACCACTCATCCCCATATTTTTCATCTCATATCTAATCTTTGCAGTCTCTCCATGGGCGCAGTCAAGCACACCCGCTCCAGGGGTGGGTGTATCCAGTGCCGCATACGCAAGAAGAAGTGCGATGAGGTCAAACCTATATGTACGGCGTGCCTCAAGAGAAACATCAACTGCCTCTATAAATCCAAGGACCCTGGCTTCTCTCTAGTCAGTATCACCACCCCGCAAGAGACCCATAAGATATCGAGTGTGCTCATTGAGTCGGTCGTCGGGTGCGAGCTCGCCGTGACGCTAAAGAATGAGCCTTGGTTCGAGAGTCTCGAACGTGACCTCGACGACCTCCCGAATGCTCAATTCATCAACAGCTCTGCTTGTCCTGATGCTGGCACTGGTCCTGTTGCTGTCGGATTGGCACCCCCAGCCTACCCCTCCCCCTACTGTTCCCTCAAGATCAAGCTCCCCGTCGACTTGACCGTTGAAGAACTCGGGTTCTTCGAGTACTACTGCAAGAAGATCCTCCCAGACCTCTCGATCCTGCCCCAGGAGTCCAACTACTACTCCAAGATCTACGTCCCCTCGGCCTTCAAGGACCCGGCAGTGCTGCTCGCGCTCGTCGGCTGGGGCTGCCGTATGAGCAAGACGAGCAACCTCAACTACTGGGTGACCAACCCCCTCGCAGACTCCTACTTCGAGCGTATGGACGCCGTGCTCGAGCGCAACCTGGCCTCCTTAGACCACGAAAAGTTCGTCTCCAGCCTCGTCTGCTACATGATCCTCGTCTGCATGGAGATCTCGTACGGCGACACCGCGCGGTGGTCGCAGTACTTTACAAAATGCTTCAACATGATCAACAAGATGCCCGGCGACTTCAAGTATCTCCTCAAGGACACCTCTTTGGAAGGCTCTCTGCTGGCAGAGAACTTTGCGTACTTCGACGTGCTCGCCTCGCAGTCCAATGAGAACGGCACGTTCTACCCGATCGCTGACTACAGGGAGCTCTTCTCGTTCAAAGGTAGAGATGCCCACGACCCGCTCCAAGGCTGTATCCGCCCGCTTATCCTGCTCATCGGAGAGATCGTCTCGCTGCTCGTCGAGTACAACTCGCTCAACGTCACGCTCGACCTGTCCGAGTGCAACAAGTTTGATATGCTCTCGCAGATGATGGACAAGTCCTCCAAACTCGACTGCACCATCACAATGGCCAAGCCCGACATGGACTGCCTCAAGTCCCTCAAGGACGACATGGCCCAGCTCGAGGAGCACCTGACGCTCTTTGAGGTGTACCAGCTCTCCGCTCAGATCTATCTGCGTGAGGTCATCCGTAAGCTGCCAGCTGTCGTTCTAGAGATGCAGGTGCTCGCATTCAACCTCCGCGAGGACATAAAGGTCATATATAAGTCCTCGTACCTACGCAAGAGTCTCGCGTTCCCGATGCTCCTTCTGGGAACGTCCTCCGTCGGCGACAAGGACAGGGCCGAGGTCAAGAATATGTTCGAGTACCTGATCCAGCACTGTGGCTACCTGAGTGGCTACCAGAAGCTCTGGATCGTCGTCCAGCGCATCTGGGAACTCAACAAGGACGGCGCCGTCTACGTTGACTGGTTCAAGGTGACGAAGGAGCTGGGATGGAGGCTGAACCTGGGTAGGTAGTCACTCCGTGCGTGCCTGATATATAATACTATATAGCTAATTCTATGGGAAACGATATTGGACAACCCAACCCGCAGACTCTCGGAGATAACTATTTCAGACCTCCCCGCTAGCCGCGCAGATTCCGGATATAATTTCTACACCCGCAGCAGTTGCATAAACTGTAAGTTTTCTTGGCAGGGATTAGTAACCATCAGTCCAAAGAGACATACGTAGTCCAATCCTCGGAGACATACGTGAGTCAGTCCTCGGAGACATTTGTAATCCAATCCTCGGACATTTGTAATCCAATCCTCGGACATTTGTAATCCAATCCTCAGACATTTGTAATCCAATCCTCAGGCATTTGTAATCCAATCCTCGCTGTCGTTTATATATACAATCTTTGTTTCCGCGACCAACCGTTGCACTATAATCTTTACATACTCAAGCCATGCTGCAGCCCCTCACTGGAACTAACCTCTTTGAGCCACTCAAAGTCGGCAATATCACTCTCAAGCACCGCCTCGTTATGGCGCCAATGTCCCGGTTCCGGTGTACCGACAAGTTCATCCCCACGGACTCGATGCTCGAGCACTTTGACGAGAGATCCAAGTACGGTGGAGGTCTCTTCATTGTAGAGTCGACTTCGCCGGCACCTGAGTTCGGCGTGAACGAGAACGCGCCCCTGTTCCAGACCAATGCGCAGGTCCAAGGCTGGAAGAAGATCGTCGACAAGGTGCACGCCAACGGCTCGTACATGTCGCTGCAACTGTGGAACCTAGGCCGCATGGCAAACCCTGCCACGCAGAAGAAGTACGGTGCGCCGTTCTGGAGCAGCTCTGCCGCCTACCTCACTGACAATTCGAAGCAGCTCGCCGAGGAGGTCGGATATCCGATCCGTGAAGTGACGCAGTCGGAGATAAAGTGGCAGATTGTGCAGTTTGCATCAGCCGCCAAGCAGGCCATTGAGACGGCTGGCTTCGACCTCGTCGAGGTTCACGTCGGCAAGGGTTTCCTGCCAGACCAGTTCTTCCAGGCCAGTATGAACTCCCGCAACGACGAGTACGGTGGCAGCCTCGAGAACCGCGCACGGTACATCCTCGAACTCGTGGACGCCGTCGCGGACGCTATAGGCCCCGAGAAGATGGGCATCAAGATGGCCCCATTTGACGTCTTCTTCGGTGACAATGATGGCTCGTTCACAATCAAGAACCCTCCGAGTGAGTACCAGTACCTCCTGGACCAGTTCGAGAGCCGTTCGGTTGAAACGGGCCACCGGTTCGCGTACCTGTCTGTGACGGAGCCGCGCGTCGGCATGGACAAGGTGAACGACACGGTCGACACAGCCTGGGTGGACGAGCACTGGAAGGGCGTCATCATGAGAGCTGGCGCCCTCCTGCACGGCGATGGGTTCCCTGGACTGCGTAGTGTCCTCGAAGCAAGCGACAGGACGCTCATCTCCGCCGGCCGGTACTACACGTCGAACCCGGACCTCGTCGTGCGGCTCAAGGAAGGTCTCGAGTTAACTCCGTACGATAGGTCGACTTTCTACACCCCGATGAAGAACGCGGGCTACCTGGGGTTCGGAACATACGGCAAGCCGTACGACCACTCTAAGGACAGCATTGAGCCGAAGCCGCTGGCCTGAGACTATATATAAAGAAACCATACACGGCGTTTCGTTTTTTTTTTTTTCATTCCATTATATAGCCGCCATAGCTGATTTCTTTGAGCGCTTGGCGGGCTATAAATGTAAATCTTATCAACGTGATTACCCGTTTGGGACATTGGCGAGCAGTTATAAATTCCGAGTCATTTGGAGTGGGCAGTTTTCCTGCAATCTGTAGTACACACTTTTAAAAGCATGGGCATCGAAGACGACTTCGAAGAAGTTCTCAAAACGGCACCAATTGTCGACTGTCACAACGATTTTCCCTACAATGTCCGGGTCCAGCTGCACTACGAACTGCACACCCCCGGAACCGAGTTCAACTTCAACTCTCCGCTCACGACGCACACCGATCTGATCAAGATGAAGGAGGGTCACCTAGGGGTCCAATTCTTCAGCTGCTGGATAGAAACAAAGAACGATGATATCCTGTACAAGGACTTTAACGAGCCCTCGACGATTGTCAGAGACACGCTCGAACAGATCGACTTCGTCAAGCGGCTCTGTAACGAGTACCCTGACTCGCTGACGCTCGTCAACACCGCCGAGGACGCCTACAACAAGTACATTGAGAGCGGCGGCAAGCGGATCTCCGTGTGCCTCGGTGTCGAAGGCCTGCATCAGGTTGATACCTCTCTGGCGGTCGTGCGCCAGTACTACGAGATGGGCGTCCGGTACATCACGCTCACTTGGAACTGCGACAATCCGTTCGCCTGCGCTGCCTCCACCAGGGCCGCTGGTGAACCAGACACCGGTCTCACCAAGTACGGTGAAGACTGCGTGGCTGAGATGAACCGGCTCGGCATGATGGTCGACCTCAGCCACGTGTCGTACCAGACGATGCTCGATGTGCTGAAGGTGACCAAGGCCCCCGTGCTCTTCTCGCACAGCTCGGCGTTCGGCCTGACTCCGCACGAGAGAAACGTCAGGGATGACGTGCTCGAGCTCGTCAAGAAGAACGGCGGAGTCGTCTCTGTGAACTTCTTCCCAGGCTTTATTCACAAGAAGGGAACCCAGAATGCCACCATTGACGACGCCGCCGACCACATCGTCTATATCATCAACAAGATCGGCTGGGACCACGTTGGCCTGGGATCCGACTTTGACGGCATGCCTGCGGGTCCTGTCGGGCTTGAGGACACTTCCAAGTACCCAGACCTGCTTAAGAAGGTCTGGAAGATGACTAATGCTACCAAGGCAGAGATGGCCAAGCTGATGGGCATGAACGTGCTGCGGGTCTGGAAGCAGGCCGAGCAGGTCGCCAAGGAGCTCAAGGAGATGCAGGTCGTCGAGTCCAACTGGGAGGACCGCGACTGGATCTTCCCCGGCTGGGCCCAGGAGATGCCAGACATCTACCCGGGCTCGTCGAAGCTTCACAAAAACAAATGGACAGACGCTAAGCTGGACAACAACCCCGTGGATTTCTAAACTAAGAATGAATCAATCCTTTAACACCGCACTTGACTGCTCCCAGCCGTTATGCACGTCCGTTTCTTTTTTTTCTCGGGACTATAAATGCGATAGATCTGCACATCGAAGTGCCTGTTTTTTACTTACTCACACTATGTCTCAGTACGTCGTTGTTGGTTCTGGAATCGTTGGTCTGTACACCACGTACTGCCTGATTAACGATGCCAAGGTTTCGCCTAGCAAGATCACCGTTCTGGCCGAGTTCTTGCCCGGCGACCAGTCGGTCAACTACACCTCACCCTGGGCCGGCGGTAACTTCTCGTGCATCTCACCGAACGACGCCGAGACGCTCCAGTTCGACAAATACACGTACACGCACCTGGCAGGACTGCAGAAGAAGCTTGGCGGTCCCTCTTGCGGTCTCGACAACATGCCGAGCACCGAGTACTGGGACGAGACGCCGTCGCCAGTCAAGATCGACTCGCTGAAGTCGTACCTGAAGGACTTCCAGGTGCTTCCTAAGGAGTCCCTGCCTGCCGGGGTCGAGTACGGCATCTCGTTCACAACTTGGGACTTCAATTGCCCCTTTTTCCTGGCCAACATGCAGAAGTACCTCGAAGGTTTGGGGGTGACGTTCAAGAAGCAGAAGCTGACGCACATCGCCCAGGCGTACCTGCCCAAAACGAAGGTGGTGTTCAATTGCACTGGAATTGGCGCCTTCTCGCTGTCTGGTGTCAAGGACTCCAAGGTGTACCCTACGCGCGGACAAGTTGTCGTTGTGCGCGCTCCGCACATCAAGAAGAACCGCCTGCGCTGGGGCTCCGACTATGCCACCTACATCATCCCTAGACCGCAGTCCGGCGACCAGCTTGTTTTGGGTGGTTTCTTGCAGAAGGACGACTGGTCTGCAGACACCACTGCCGAGCAGACCGAGGACATCATCAAGCGCACCACCGAGCTCATGCCTGAGATCCTCGACAGACCGCTCGAGATCCTCCGGGTCTGTGCCGGCCTGCGGCCATCGCGCACGGGGGGTCCTAGAATCGAGGCCGAGCGGCTCGAAGGAAAGCTACTGATCCACAACTACGGCGCCTCTGGCTACGGCTACCAGGCCGGCTTCGGCATGTCACACAAGGCCGTTTCTGTCTACATGGCCGAGAAGTCCCTGCTTGCCAAGTTGTAAGCAGTAAGCTAGCAGCTTTTTTTTTTTACAGCTGTTTCTGTATAGGGAAACTTCACAGCCAATTTAAACTTGAGGGGCGCCCCGCGCACCCACTGTAATTATATCCCCTTACCCCACCAGGCTCCTTCCTCCGGCACCATTGAATCGCGCTACCCTATGAACGAACTGTGGGACTCTGTCTACCAGATGGTCGGCAGCTCACAGCTACCCACCAAGAAAGACCTCGAGGCCAGCGACGCCCGCCGCCACCCGGACAAAGCCGCCTCCCAGGCGGTTGAAAAGGAGCAGCTTAAAGAGGCCCAGCGCCAGCAAATGCAGAGCCTCTCGCAGATGTTCAACGGCACGACGTACCAGGGCGACCTCTCCCACGCGTCCCCGGGCAAGTCTTCGGCGACTGCAAGCACTACGGTGCAAACGGCCACCGCCAGCACGACTACTGCCAGCAATGCGCAAGGCTATAGCAGTGCCGCTCCCGCCGCCGCATCTGACGGCTCCGGAGACGCTGCTGGACACGCCGGCACTTCCAGTCGCCACGGCTCGCACAGCTCTGTGCGCTCCGCTTCGCCAACGCCTTCTAGGCGCCTCCGGCACCACCACCTCGCGCACTCGCGGCTCTTCCGCCACAAGGACGGCTCCTCCTTCTGGGACGACATCTTTGGCCGCCGCCGCCGCAAGCACGCCAATCTCGAAGACGGTAAACTAGACGACGGCAATGGCGGTGGCAATGGCGGTGGCAACGGCAACGGCAGCGGCACTGGTGGCGACGGCGATGCAGACTTTGACGCGTCGAACATCTCGGCCGTCTCGGGCACAATTGGCTCGACCGATCTCGATGCAGACAACCCCGATAACACCCTCCCGACTTACACCCAGCAGATGGCCGACAAGTTCATGCAGCGGTTCCTCTCGGTCGTGGTACCAACGACGACGACGCCGGACGAGTCTGAGCTCAAGGCCGTGCTGCTGCGTACCGAGATGCAAAAGACCCGCCCCCCGTTCAACGTCCAGGTGCTCTCCAGAAACACCATCTGGATCCTCCAGAGACTCTCGGGCCCCTTCTGCCTCATAGACCAGATCATCATCCTGTTCAACTGGATCAACCCTGTCTTCACGCTGACCTTCATGCTCGCCGCCACCCTGATGATCCTCAAACCGATAACCATCCTCACGTTCCCAATGTTCCTGCTCTGCTACCAGGTCATCCTTCCGGCCTTCCTCAAGAGGCACCCAATTGACCCTACCGACGGTTCGATCACCGAGGGCCCGCAACTCACCAAAATTGCCTACCCAGAACCCGTCCCTGAGCTCTCCCGCGAGTTCATTCTCAACCTCACCGACCTCCAGAACATGATGATGCTCTACATCACCCCTTGGAACTACGGCCTCAAGTGGACCAACCACTACCTGTACTTCAAGCACGAGCAGTTCACGACGTGCGTCTTCCTCGTGTCTTTCTTCGCTGCGATCTTCCTGACGATCTTTGGTGCCCCCATCATCGAGTTCCTCTTCCCAATGATCAGGCTCTCGGTCATTGTCGGCCTCTGGACGTTCACGATCTCGTGCCATCCAAACATCCGCACCAAGATCCAAGAGCACTTGCACTCCGAGGACACCAGACTCCGCTGGCTCTCGATGACTAACCCTATCGAGACCAAGATGGACGATGATCTGAAGTACTCGGAACCAATCGAGGTCCGCCAGGTCGAGGTCTTTGAGTTGCAGCGGCTCGACAAGGAGACCAAGATGTGGTTGCCTGTCGGTTTCACCAACGAGATCTACCCGCCAAACTCTCACCTGAGGCTCAACGGCATGCCCGTCAATGGTTGCAGTGCGCTTGTCAACGTTAAGGCCCCAACTGGCTGGATCTACATTAACGAGCAATCCGAGCAGCAACAACAGCAGCAGCAACAGGGAAGACTGGGTCCAAAGATGACGAAGTCTTCGTCGACATTCTCGCAGCTGAGCAACCTGGCGCTGCCCTCCGCTGAAAACTTGCTCGATGCTCCACTGGGTGGCAGCAGCAAGCACCGTCGGACTGCGTCGGGATCGTCGCGGATCATGACTCCAGCGGCTGCCAACGAACTCTACGGATGGTACATGGACCTGGAGCCGGAGACGTGGGTAAAGCGCAACTACGTTAACGAGGTTATGGACATCGACGAAGACACCAAGTGGGTGTACGACCTTGTGAACCGGATCGACGTGAGCGGCGTCACGAGCCAAGGGCTGGGAAGAGCTAAAAAATCTCGTGGACGATTCAGACGCCGCCGGTGGGTCCGGTACGCCATCAGAGACGTTTACAAGAGCAAGGAGGGGGACAACGACGACGGCGAGAGTGGCAGTGAGGACGAAGATGACAGCAATAATGCTAACACAAGTCGGTCACACCATCGGTCTGACTTGCCCGAGGAACTCGAACAGGAGGCTGTTGATTCCGACAACGAGAAATGATTTAAAAAAACAAATATTAGATGAACGACTTAGCAAATCTTGAGGACGGTGATGACGGAGTCACGGAGAGGCATTGTAGGTTCCTGTAAGCTGACGGAGTTCTTGAAGGAGTCGTCGCTCATTCCGATGGCGAGCAACTGCGAGTGGTTGTCGAAAGCGAGCTTGCTGACACCCATGGGGAAGTTTTTGAACTGCTTGACCCGTTTCTTCGAGGTGTAATCCCAGAGGCAGACCTTTCTGTCAACGTTGGATCCAGCCGTGAAGAACTTTGTGTCTGAGCAGAAGGCGATGTCGGCGATTGGGCCTACGAACTCAACTTCGTCTGCTAGGACGGTTCGGTGGGCCTTGAAAGTGTACTTTGAGCTCGAATCGAAGGTGTTGACCGAGACCTTGCCCTCCATGGAACCCTCGACGTAGCCGTTGGCGGTGGGGATCATGGCGAGCGAGGTGACGAGCGGGTAGGCGAAGCCGGTGTCCTCGGTGAGCAGAGGGCTGGATGTGTTTCTCAGGTCGTAGACGACGTTCTGGCTCGAGGATACTCCGAACGCGGCGTAGTTTCCGACGGTGTCGAGCGCCAGGACCTTTCCTGGCAGCGAGAGTGACGCCATCGTTGTCTCGTCGGATATGAGGTGGGCTGTTTTATCCCAGGACCCTGAGACGAGAAGATTGTGAGTGGTGTTGGCCGCAATGGCCTGGACACCGTCCGAATGGGCGGTCGCGGACAGCTCCTCGTTCATCTTGTAGATGGCACCCGAGGCAGTGGCGAGGTAGAGTTTGTCGTGGAAGAGGCAGGAGTCGAGGATCTGCCGTTCCGTTGCACCGCCATCCAAGCTTCTGGGCACACAGTGCGGGGTAAGATCTTTATAGTACTTGATCTCACCGTCGAAAGAGGTCGCGTAGAGGCCGGAGCCGAATGTGAGGGAGGTGAGAAGGCCGCCTGGAGGTGACTTCAGCTCGACTGGAGGTTAGTACGGTAAATTAGAGCATCTTAGTGGCTTGGTGACTTACAGGACTCCCCGGACATGGGCGTAATGAGAGGTGTGGGTTGGATTGGATAGACACGAAATAAATAGAGGGTGCCCGGCGCGTGAAAAAATCCCACCGGCACGCGCAGAGGGGAGGGGAGAAAAGTGTGGGGTGTGAATTTCATCCCGCGCTGCCCGCCTGCCCCTAGGCCCTAGGCTAGGCGGAGATGCACCCACTACTAATGGATCGACCATATATGGGAAGATGGCGGGGCCCAGGGACTAGGGAAAGAGGTGTTGGCATGCTGAAGAGTTCTAATAAACCGCCGGTACCATTCTTACCTTACGATCCTTCCTGATCCTTTCTATAGTCACGTCCCTCTGATAGTTACGTCCCTTCGATAGTCATTTCCCTCCCTGCCCGGACATCTCAGATACTCAAAGACCCGAAGACCCCAATTCCACCCCGCGTGGGCGGAGTTTTTTTTTTCGCTGCGCGGTCTTGGCGAGACCCCACGGTTTTTTCCCAGCGGCTGGGCCCCCCGGAGAAGGAGGGGAAGCTAGTGTCGGGGGTTGGCAAGCTGCGCCAAGGAGATGGGGACTCTGTGTCCGGGAACTGAAACCGGCACTAGACCGACTGTGCCGACCGTAGACCGCAAGATGACTAACTTGCTGGCCCTCAAACCCCAAACTGCCTCTCGACGCTCCGCCGCATACTCCGAGCCTCCGCCGCCAACCAGAGCAGCCTAAATAGTAAGCCCGGCTGGCGCCTGGCGCTTTTTAGGCTCCTCGAGGGGTCTCTCTCTCTCTGGAGATTTCCGCTCGTTTCCCCGTTCTTTTTTTTCCATTTTCCACCCCACACTCTGAAAATTTCCCCGTTAGTCACCGAGTCCCGTACCTCTGCCCCACGTATATACATATATATATAGCAGAGGGTCTCTCGTCTGTGAAACCCCCCACTCCTTCGTTTCTCTGTATTCTTTTCCCCTCTAATCCCTCTCTGTATGTTCCGCTCTACGCTCTCCAGAGTCTCCAAGGGTGTCCCGCAGGCGTTCCGTGTGGGCCGGAGTTCGAGACTGCTCTCGACCCCAGCCGCCAAGCCACACTCTAACAACCGCCAGAGGTATATTTATAGCGGAGCCGCTGCCGCAACACTCGCCGGCGGTGCCGCTCTGCTGACCATCCAGCAGGTCAAGAACGACGCTCCAAAGTCCCCCGAGCGGGTCATCTCCGTCGACGAGTTCGTCGAGCACAACAAGCCGAACGACGCCTGGGTCTGCATCAACGGTAAGGTCTACGACGTGACCGACTTCATCCCACAGCATCCTGGCGGAAGAAAGCCGCTTATCGACAACGCCGGCTACGATGCCACCCACATCTACGAGCCGATCCACGCCAAGGGAACCATCGAGAAGTTTCTCCCAGAGGACAAGCACATCGGAGTCCTCGACGGTGAGGCTCCAAAGAGACCCGTCGTGGACCCTAACCAGGAGCACCGCGAGCGCTGCCTCGAGAACATGCCGCCGCTCTCGTCGATCCAGAACATTCATGACTTCGAGAAGCTCGCCAAAAACATCCTGCCGATCGGCGCCTGGGCATACTATTCGTGCGGTGCCGACGACGAGATCTCCATGAGAGAGAACCACTTCGCTTACCAGCGCATCTTCTTCCGTCCGCGTATCCTCGTGGACGTGTCCAAGATCGACACCAGTACCGAGCTGCTCGGCACCAAGACCGACGTGCCATTCTACGTCTCTGCCGCTGCCCTCGCCAAGCTCGGCAACCCGGGCGGCGAGTGCTCGATCGCCAGAGGTGCCGGCAAGGAAGGTGTCATCCAGATGATCTCGACGCTTTCGTCGGACTCCCTCGAGGACATCGCCGCCAACAGACAGCCTGGCGCCACCCAGTGGTTCCAGCTCTACGTCAACGAGGACCGTAACGCCATGAAGGAGCTCGTCCACAAGGCCGAGAAACTCGGCATGAAGGCCATCTTCGTCACCGTCGATGCCCCAACCCTCGGCAACAGAGAGAAGGACAAGCGTGTCAAGTTCGCCGTCGACGACGACGCTCCAAACGTCGACCTCGATGCCGACGCAGAGACCGAGTCCGGTGCCTCCGCTGCGCTCTCCTCGTTCATCGATTGCCACCTTGACTGGAATGACATCAAGGAGATCAGAAAGACCACCACGCTGCCCGTCCTCATCAAGGGTGTGCAGAGAGTCGAGGACATCGTCGCTGCCGCCGACCACGGCTGCCAAGGTGTCGTTATCTCGAACCACGGTGGCAGACAGCTCGATGGCGCACCTCCTCCAGTTGAGGTGCTCGCCGAGGCCGTCCCACTGCTCAACAAGATGGACAAGCTGAAGCCAGGCTTTGAGATCTTCATCGATGGTGGTGTCCGCAGAGGCACCGACATCCTGAAGGCCGTTGCCCTTGGCGATGGCAAGGTGAGAATCGGTGTCGGCATGGGCCGTCCGTTCCTTTACGCCAACTCGGACTACGGCGAGGCCGGTGTCAGAAAGGCCATCCAGCTGCTGAAGGACGAGCTCGTCATGGACATGCGTCTGCTCGGTGTCAGAAACATCGGCGAGCTGAACCGCACATTCCTCGACACGAGACGCCTCTACTCGGGCAAGGAGGCCAAGGACAACCTTTACCACTCCGTCTACGAGCCGCTGGACCTGGTGCACTTCAAGAACGATGCCGACGAGGACTACTAGATAGACAACAACAAAAATAAGAGAGGTTTATTACTATTATACACTTGGGGAGGACGTCGTCGTTGTTTCCTTCTGGATCAGGGCGTCCACGAGACGGTCCTTTTTGAGGGTGGCCAGGCGCTGCTCCTCTGTGGCCTGTTTCAGCTCGCTGTCCAGCAGCTCCTGCAGCCGCTCCAGCTTGGCGTAGTACTGCTCCATGGTGGCGAGGTTCTGCGCAAGGTCCTTCTCGTCCCACTGGTCAACTGGTCCCGCGGCAGCAACTGAGGTGGCTCCAGAGAGCTTCTGGTGCGCTTCCTGGTACTTCTTGAGGGAGTACTCGGCGTCACTGTAGACGTCTGCCTTGAGGGACGGGTTGAACTGGACGCCGGCCAGATCGAAGATCGGCGCCACCATAGACCGGGAGACCTTCTCAGTGGCGGCGCGCTCGACGGCCTCGTCGTAGCCGGTCTCCTCGCGGGCGAGGCGCTCGGCGTAGACGGCGGCCACCTGGGTGGGGTCAACTGGGTCCGAGGCGGCGAACTGAGCCTCCGGGTCGATCGCCCCCGGGGAATCCTCGGCCGCGTGCAGCTCCCTCAGAGCATCTTCGAGCGTTGCAGCATCTGCCACGCTGTGCGCCTGCCGCAGGTGCTGCAGCAGCCGGCCCTCGTCGGCAGTGCTCTTGGAGCAGTCTAGAGAAGGGCAGTCGTATGGTAAGTCTCCCGTGTGCTCCCTCGTATGTGTCAGAAGCGCCTCGCGCGACTCCTGAGCAGCTCCTTTCTCCTTGCAGTTCGTCCACTTGCACACCCAGCCGTCAGACGGCCGGCCGCCGGCGTGGACGGCCTCGACATGCCTGGAGAGATCCTGAACCGCCTGGAAGCGCCTGAAGCAGCCCTCCCAGCGGCAAAAGTTGTCTTCGCCATCGTTGCTGCCGCCCTCGTCATCGACGAACCCACTCCTTTCCATCTCTGCAAAGAGGGGGTCTAGTTCGGACATTATTGGGTGATTATATGGGGATTGGAGTGACTCGAAGGGGGTTAGAAAGCGACTTCAAAGTACCCCCGGCTCTCTCTCTGCCTTTGATTTCGCGGAGCCTCAGGAATTTACTGAGCCATTTTTCACTCCCTCACTTTTCACTCCCTCACTTTTCACTCCCTCACTTTTCAGAATCCCACTTTTAGCTTCGTCGATGGAATAAAAATTTTAAGCCCCACAGAATACACCCAGAGTTATAACCATGGAAGACCTCCAGCTGACAATCCTGCAGCACCTGAACGAAAAGGGCAGCATTGCCGACTCGTCCGTCGAGTTCCCCGGCGTCGCCTCGCAGTCGCTGCTCTCGGCTCTGAACTCCCTCAGCTCGAGAGATATGGTCACTTTCAAGACCCAGCAGCATGACGTTTACCACCTCAGCGAGGAGGGCAAGGACATCGCCAAGAACGGCTCGCACGAGTACAGACTGCTCGAGAAGGTGACGGAGTCGCTTGGCGGTCTGAAGATCTCCGAAGTCCAGTCCGTGATGGGCAAGAGCGGCAAGGTGGCCCAAGGTCGTGCCTTCAAGAACGGATGGATCCAGAAAGACGGTGACGTGCTCAAGTCGAAGGTCGCCGAGGGCCAGAACGTCGAGGACAGCACTGCCGAGCAGCTGCGCGAGATCGAGTCGAAGGGCACCCTCGCCAACAAGAAGGACCTGAACGACCTCAAGAAGCGTAAGCTGATCACCCCGGCCAAGGTGTTCACCTACTCGATTGCCAAGGGCCCTGAGTTCTCCCTCGAGATCAAGAAGCTCGAGACCGACATCACCTCCGAGATGATCCAGAGCGGCTCCTGGAAGACCGCACAGTTCAAGCCATACAACTTCAACTCCGAGGGTGTCATCCCACCGAGCGGCGCCCTGCACCCGCTCAACAAGGTCAGAGAGGAGTTCCGCCAGATCTTCTTCTCGCTCGGCTTCACCGAGATGCCTTCCAACCAGTACGTCGAGTCCTGCTTCTGGAACTTTGAGGCCCTCTACGTCCCCCAGCAGCACCCGGCCCGTGACCTCCAGGACACCTTCTACCTGAAGGACCCGGCCACCGCCCACCCTCCTGAGGACAAGAAGTACTGGGAGAGCGTCAAGAACGCCCACGAGGGCGGCCACTTCGGCTCCCTCGGCTACCGCTACAACTGGAAGGCCAACGAGGCCCTTCGCGAGGTCCTCAGAACCCACACTACGGCCGTCTCCGCCCAGATGCTCAAGAGACTCGCCGACGACCCTAAGCCAACCAGACTCTTCTCGATCGACCGTGTCTTTAGAAACGAGGCCGTTGACGCCACCCACCTTGCTGAGTTCCACCAGGTCGAAGGTGTCTTTGCCGACTACGACCTCACCCTCGGCGACCTCATCGGCTTCATGCAGCTCTTCTTCAAGAACATGGGTGTCAACGACCTCCGCTTCAAGCCTACCTACAACCCTTACACCGAGCCCTCCATGGAGATCTACTCCTGGCACGAGGGCCTCCAGGAGTGGGTCGAGATCGGCAACTCCGGCATGTTCCGCCCTGAGATGCTTGAGCCAATGGGTCTCCCAAAGAACCTGAGAGTCCTCGGCTGGGGTCTCTCCCTCGAGAGACCAACGATGATCAAGTACGCCGTCAAGAATATCAGAGAGCTCCTCGGACATAAGGTGAATCTGGACTTCATCGAGAGCAACCCTGCTCCAAGACTCGAGAAGGCCATCTTCTAGGCATCCCACAACTTCTTCATCTCCCGCGCACCGCAACTACGTACACTATAACTAATACAGACTAATTGCGTTCACCCAAAAAAAAGAAGCACCCACTCGAATAAATTTCGCAACTGTAGCCCTGACATACCGTATCTGGAACTTTGTGGTAGCCCTGAATGGCATATCGAAGTTGTTGGTGTAAATGATGGTCTATGTCCTCCAGCTTGATATTCCATCTCAACCCAAAGGTACTAGTTGACCTTCTAGTGAACAAATTGACGGGAATACATGTAGTTTTGGCCACATTTGTCCATTTAGTTCAATCGACTACTTCCACATTCTCTGACCACAATGGCTACCCTTAATGAGCTCGCCAAGCATACTAAGATAGAAGTATCCTTCATCAATTTTTCAACTTATACATTCATTAGTGCTAGGAAGAAACATACTCAGGGGTTCCAACTTGCCACATACTTAGAGTAGTACGCTTGTCTTTCTCCAATGACACTTCGAGATCATCTATCCTGTTGTAGTTTCCTGAAACGTTATTCAAACATCGCTTCGGGCGGATGGCGCAGTTGGTAGCGCATTTCCTTAGCATGGAAGGGGTCCTGGGTTCAATTCCCAGTTCGTCCACTTGCGAAATTTTTTTCTGGCTTCCCCCAGCCGGCTTATTTTATTTCATTTTAGCCGTTCCCAAGTGAATCAATCGCCTTTGCACGCGCTGCCTGCCTGGCAACCAGATGCTCCTCCGCGTAGAACGAGCTCTCGAGGGTACTTTACCCCGGAGGTGGGGCCCCAAAATCAGTAGAACTAAGGGTCCTTTTCTCAGAGTCTTGGCTCTGACGGCGCGTCGGAGTTAAGCTAATCTGCATGTGCTCTGACACATCGATGTCCTCCACATGACGACTACTTTAACAACTACTATGTTACAAAGCAACTAACCGGACCGGTGCTATAACAACCCTCTCTTTACCGCCTATTGTTCAATATCATGCAGAGGCGGTGATTCGATAGAACTTTCCTTCCCTAACAGGCAGCTGTGGGACGCTGCGTAAAATTTTTTTTCAAAATTTTTTTTTTTTTTTTTTCACCTCCAAACTGTTATGATCATCGCTAAATCTTAATCCATTTTGGCCTCTTTCTTCTTCCTTCCTCTCTCTTTTCTCTCTCCCAAGTCAACCCAAAGGTCTTGATTTTGTCGTCAGTCCTATCAGGTAAGTACCTAGGAACGAGAGAGAGAGCTAAAGCAGTAGCACTCTCGTAGTAACTCGTCTGTCGACCCCGCCCCGACACTTCCCAATCCCATAACCCTCCCATAACCCTCATATTAACGCCGCTAGTTATTCCCCACAACAGATGAAGTACTCCGACCCTATCTCTGCACCTCTCTGTGACGATGACAACGCCAAGCTGATGGCTCTCGAGTCTCAGGACGGCACCATCGTTAAAGGTTACTCCTTTGGAGCAGAGCAGTCCTCCGCTGGTGAGCTGGTTTTCCAGACCGGTATGGTGGGCTACCCTGAGGCCATCACTGACCCATCCTACGAGGGCCAGATCCTGGTCATGACCTATCCTCTCGTTGGCAACTACGGTGTCCCCGACCGTGAAGCCAAGGACGAGCTGGTCAAGGAGCTCCCTAAGTACTTCGAGTCCAACCGCATCCACATTGCCGGTCTCGTTGTCGCTTCTTACTGCGACGAGTACTCTCACTACCTCGCCACCTCTTCTCTTGCCAGCTGGCTTAAGAAGGAGGGCATTCCTGCCATCTACGGCGTTGACACTAGAGCCCTCACCAAGCAGCTTCGTGAGGGCGGCTCTACCCTTGGTAGACTCGCCATCCAGAAGGTCTCTTCCCAGGAAGCTCTCGCCGCTACTCGTGACGCATACGAGACTTCCTTCGATGTCCCCGAGTGGGTTGACCCTAACGTCGACAACCTCGTCGCCAAGGTCTCCCACAAGGAGCCAAAGGTCTACGAGCCTACCGAGCCTCTGCTCGTCAACGGCAAGCCTCTGCGCATCCTCGCTCTCGATGTCGGTATGAAGTTCAACCAGATCCGTTGCTTCGTCAAGCGCGGTGTTTCCCTCAAGGTTGTTCCGTACAACTACGACTTCACCAACGAGGAGTACGATGGTCTGTTCGTTTCGAACGGTCCTGGTGACCCCTCGGTCATGTCTGATGTTGTCGAGAACCTTAAGACCGCTCTCGCCGGCACCAAGCCTATCTTCGGTATCTGTCTTGGTCACCAGCTGCTCGCTAGAGCCTCTGGTGCCTCTACTCTGAAGCTCAAGTTTGGTAACCGTGGTCAGAACATCCCATGTACCAACTCGATCTCGGGCCGCTGCTACATCACCTCCCAGAACCACGGTTTCGCTGTTGATGTCGACACCCTGAAGGACGGCTGGAAGGAGCTCTTCGTTAACGCCAACGACGGCTCCAACGAGGGTATCTACCACACGTCCAAGCCATTCTTCTCGGTCCAGTTCCACCCTGAGTCCACCCCAGGTCCTCGCGACACCGAGTTCCTCTTTGACACCTTCATTCATGCCGTCTCTGAGTACAAGAAGACTGGCCAGGCTAAGGCTGTTGAGTTCCCTGGTGGCCAGAAGGCTGCCAACGAGGCTGCTCACCAGCGCGTCGATGTCAAGAAGGTCCTTGTCCTCGGTTCGGGTGGTCTTTCTATCGGCCAGGCCGGTGAGTTCGACTACTCTGGTTCTCAGGCCATCAAGGCTCTTAAGGAGGAAGGCATTTACACCATTCTCATTAACCCTAACATTGCCACCATCCAGACCTCGAAGGGTCTCGCTGACAAGGTCTACTTCCTGCCAGTCAACCCTGACTTCGTCCGCAAGGTCATCAAGCACGAGAGACCCGACGCTATCTGCGTCACTTTCGGTGGTCAGACCGCCCTGAACGTTGGTGTTCAGCTCCGCAACGAGTTCGATGATCTGGGCGTCAAGGTTCTTGGTACCCCAATCGAAACCATCATGACCACTGAGGATAGAGAGCTCTTTGCTCAGTCCATGGCTGAGATTGGTGAGAAGTGCGCCACTTCCGAGTCTGCTGACAACGTCGAGGAAGCTATCAAGGCCGCCAACGAGATCGGATACCCTGTTATTTGCCGTGCTGCTTACGCCCTCGGCGGTCTTGGCAGTGGTTTTGCTGACAACGATGATGAGCTCCGTGCTCTCTGCGAGAAGGCCTTTGCCACCTCTCCTCAGGTTTTGATCGAGCGGTCGATGAAGGGCTGGAAGGAGATTGAGTACGAGGTTGTCAGAGACGCATTTGACAACTGTATCACCGTCTGTAACATGGAGAACTTTGACCCTCTTGGAATCCACACCGGTGACTCGATCGTCATTGCTCCTTCTCAAACTCTTTCTGATGCCGACTACAACATGCTGAGAACTACTGCTGTTAACGTCATCAGACACCTCGGTGTCGTGGGTGAGTGCAACATCCAGTACGCTCTTAACCCTAAGTCCCAGGAGTACTGCATTATCGAGGTCAACGCTCGTCTCTCGAGATCGTCTGCTCTCGCCTCCAAGGCCACAGGTTACCCACTTGCCTACACGGCTGCTAAGCTTGGCCTGAATATCGCTCTTACGGATGTTAAGAACAGTGTTACTCGTGAGACTTGCTCTTGCTTCGAGCCATCCCTGGACTACTGTGTTGTCAAGATTCCACGTTGGGACCTTCGCAAGTTCACTAGAGTTTCTACCGAGCTTTCTTCTTCTATGAAG
Source organism: Xiuguozyma silvatica (assembly GCA_018344475.1). Lineage (NCBI taxonomy): Eukaryota > Fungi > Ascomycota > Pichiomycetes > Pichiales > Pichiaceae > Xiuguozyma > Xiuguozyma silvatica. Next base: position 15,101 of record JADIOY010000092.1, on the reverse strand, counting down.
TCCGTCGGTGAGGTTATGGCCATCGGCCGTACCTTTGAGGAAGCTATTCAGAAGGCCATTCGTTCGACCGACTACCAGAACGTCGGATTCAGTGAGTCTTACGGACCTTCTCCAGAGAACCTCGACGAGGAGCTGCAGTCGCCATCTGATCAGCGTCTCTTTGCCATTGCCAGAGCTATGGCTCAGGGCTACGATGCTAAGAAGATTCACGACATGACAAAGATTGACATGTGGTTCCTTTGCAAGCTTGAGTACCTGATCAAGTTTGGTCACAAGATCCACTCCTACGGCTCCAAGGAGCAGCTTCCACCAAAGATTCTGAAGGAGGCCAAGCAGCTTGGATTCGAGGACCGCCAGATCGCCGACATTTTGAAGTCCAACGAGGTTGCCATCAGAAGACTCCGTACGGAGCTTGGAATCATTCCATTCGTCAAGCAGATCGATACTGTTGCCGCTGAGTTCCCTGCTTACACCAACTACCTCTACGTCACCTACTCTGCTGACGAGAGCGATGTTGACTTCGAGGACCACGGTGTTATGGTCCTTGGTTCTGGTGTCTACCGTATTGGTTCTTCTGTGGAGTTTGACTGGTGCGCCGTTAGAGCCATCAGAACCCTCCGTGAGAACGGATACAAGGCCATCATGGTCAACTACAACCCAGAGACCGTCTCCACCGACTACGACGAGGCCGACCGTCTCTACTTCGAGCCTATTAACCTCGAGAGAGTTCTCGACATTTACGAGCTCGAGAAGGCATCTGGTGTTCTTGTTTCGATGGGTGGACAGACGTCTAACAACATTGCCCTGCAGCTCTCGAGACAGAACGTCAAGGTCCTCGGCACCTCTCCAGAGATGATCGACTCCGCTGAGAACCGTTACAAGTTCTCGCGTATGTGTGACCGTATTGGTGTTGACCAGCCTGCCTGGAAGGAGCTTTCGACTCTCGAGGATGCTTACGCTTTCGCCGACAAGGTCAGCTATCCAGTCCTGGTGAGACCTTCTTACGTTCTTTCTGGTGCTGCCATGAACACCTGCTACTCGCGGGATGATCTGACGCAGTACCTTAACCAGGCCGTCGAGGTTTCTCCAGATTACCCTGTCGTGATCACCAAGTACATTGAGAACGCCAAAGAGATTGAGATGGATGCTGTTGCTAAGGACGGTAAGCTCATCATGAACGTTGTTGCTGAGCACGTTGAGAATGCCGGTGTTCACTCTGGTGATGCTACTCTTATCGTCCCACCTCAGGACCTTTCTAAGGAGACCGTCAAGCGTATTGTCGCTGCTACTGCTAAGATTGGTAAGGCTCTTGCTATTACTGGACCATACAACATTCAGTTCATGGCCAAGAACAACGAGATCAAGGTCATCGAGTGTAACGTCAGAGCTTCGCGTTCGTTCCCATACAACTCCAAGGTTGTTGGCGTTGACCTCATTGAGATGGCCACCAAGGCCATCATGGGCATGCCCGTCACTCCTTACCCAGGTAAGAAGCTTCCTCAGGACTATTGTGCCATCAAGGTTCCACAGTTCTCCTTCTCCAGACTTACTGGCGCCGACCCTATTCTGGGTGTTGAGATGGCTTCTACGGGTGAGGTTGCTTGCTTCGGCCACGACAAGTACGAGGCTTACCTGAAGTCTCTGATCGCTTCTGGATTTGTTCTTCCAAAGAAGAACATTCTCCTTTCGATTGGTTCTTACAAGGAGAAGCAGGAGATGCTGCCTTCGATCCAGAAGCTGTACGAGATGGGCTACTCCCTCTTTGCTACCTCTGGTACCGCCGACTTCATCCACGAGCACAACATTCCGGTCAAGTATTTGGAGCTGCTGCCAGAGGATGAGGACGACCAGAAGATGGAGTACTCTCTGACCCAGCACCTTGCCAACAACATGATTGACCTTTACATCAACCTGCCTTCTTCGAACCGTTACAGACGTCCAGCCAACTACATGTCTAAGGGTTACCTGACTAGACGTATGGCTATCGACTACGCTGTTCCTCTTGTGACCAACGTTAAGAACGCCAAGCTGTTGACCGAGGCTCTCTACCGCCACATTTCTCTGGAAGTCAACTCGATCGACTCCCAGTCATCTCACCAGACTGTCGAGATCCCAGGTCTGATTGCGTTCTCGGCATTTGTTCCAGAGCTTGACCAGGCTAGAGGCCGCCAGGCTTTCGAGGACACTACGAAGGCTGCTCTGGCCTCCGGTTTCACTTTCGCATCGGTCATGCCTTACGACTTCTCTGGTGCTTCGATTGTTGACGCTCGTTCGCTCGGCCTCGTCCACGACACCATTCAGGATGCAGCATACACCGACTACTCGTTCTCTGTCGCTGCCACCGAGGGCAACTCCGACCTGATCCCTCAGTCCTCTGCCCTGTCTTCGTCTTTGTTCATCAAGGCCGGTGACTTCAAATCGTCCGACAAGGTGATGAACATCTCGCAGCATTTCTCTGAGTGGTCGGAGTCGAAGCCAGTTATTGCTGACGCCAAGAAGACCGATCTGGCTTCTGTTCTGCTGCTTGCCTCTCTCTTCTCCGTTCCAATCCACGTCACCAACGTCATTCACGCTAGTGACCTGGCACTGATCTCTATGTCGAAGGAGAAGGGTCTTTCGGTTACTTGCGACGTCAGCGTTTACGCTCTCTTCCTGTCTCAGGCTGACTACCCTGGTGCCACCTTCCTTCCAACCGAGGAGGACCAGAAGGCTCTGTGGAACAACTTGAACCACATTGATTGCTTCTCCACCGGCTACCTTCCTACCCAGCTTGCTCGCTTCCTTGGCAAGCCAATTTCTGCTGGTATGGGACTCTCTGATGTTCTGCCACTTCTGCTGCAGGCTGTCTCCGAGGGCAAGCTGACTCTGGAGGACATCATTGTTAAGATGCACAACAACCCAATCGAGATTCTTGGACTGGGAGACGTCGACTCCGTTGTCGAGGTCGACCAGGACAGACTTGTTTCCTCCCTCAAGAACCGCAGCTCCTCTTGGAGTCCATTCTCCGAGAAGAATCTGAAGGGTGCTGTTGAAAGAGTTCTTGTCAACGGCGAGACTGTCTGCCTCGAGGGTGACTTTGTCATCACTACTCCAATGGGTAAGGAGAGCACTGTTGTTGTTCAGCATCCTGCTACTCTTTCTCAGGAGCCAAGTGCCCTGGTGAGATCGGGCTCGAACCTTGCCGAGACCAGTACCCCATCGATGCCACCTGCTCTTGCTAGCGCCGCTCTTGCCTCTCCAGGCAGAAGACGGTCGTCGAGATACTCCTTTGAGACTGCTAAGCGTCCTGTCTTCAAGGCTCCACTTCTGCGCGAGTCTGCTATCGAGGAGCCTGGTGAGAGTGGTGCTGACCTGGTGTCGTCTCAGCCTCCTCGCGAGCTGAGCCCACCTAACGCCATCACTTCGCTGATTAGATCTAACGATCCATTCCTGCGCAAGAACATCCTGTCGGTCAACCACGTCTCGAGAGACGACCTGCACGCTCTGTTTGCTGTTGCCCAGGAGATGAAGCTGGGCGTCGAGAGACACGGTGTTCTGGACGTTCTGAAGAGACGTGTTCTGACGACCGCCTTCTTCGAGCCATCGACCAGAACCTGCTCTTCGTTCACTGCTGCCATGGAGAGACTTGGCGGCCGTGTCGTTGCCATCACTGGCCAGAACTCGTCTGTGAAGAAGGGCGAGACCCTGCAGGACACCATCAGAACGATGGCCTGCTACTCTGATGCCATTGTTCTGAGACACCCTGACGAGGAGTCGTGCTACATTGCTGCCAAGTACTCGCCGGTTCCTATCATCAACGCCGGTAACGGATCCCGCGAGCATCCTACCCAAGCACTCCTTGATCTGTTCACGATGAGAGAGGAGCTGGGTACCATCAACGGCATCACGATCACCTTCATGGGTGACCTCAAGTACGGCCGTCCAGTGCACTCTCTGATCAAGCTGCTTCGCCACTACCAGGTGAAGATCCAGCTTGTGTCTCCTAAGGAGCTGAGACTGCCTAGAAACCTTGTGCAGTTCCTGAAGGACAACAACAAGCCATTTGTCGAGTCCACCGAGCTGACCAAGGAGATCATCGGCAAGTCGGACGTCCTGTACGTGACGAGAGTCCAGCAGGAGCGGTTCGATAGCAAGGAGCAGTACGAGAAGTTGAAGGACACCTACATTGTCGACAACAACACCCTCTCGTACGCCAAGCAGCACATGTGCGTCATGCACCCACTTCCTAGAGTCCACGAGATCAAGGAGGAGGTTGACTTTGACCAGCGTGCTGCCTACTTCCGTGAGATGCGCTACGGTCTGTTTGTCAGAATGGCTCTTCTCGCTATGGTGATCGGTGTGGATATGTGAAGACACCGATAAACAGAAAAAAGAAGGAGGAGAAGTGCGGTGCAACGTTTGCGACCGTCCAGGTCTCTACCTCCCTGTCTAGTTTTGGGGAAAGCTGTATGGGAGGAAGTCCCTGGAGGAGAAAAAAAATGGTTGCCGCTTCTCTTTCTAAAGTTTGATTTTTATAGTAATTCTTCTACAGAACTTAATGATAGATTTAATTTTGGATGGGTATATGTGTGTTATGCGTATGATGTGTGTGTGTTATGAGTTTGTCATGTGTCAAGGATGTGTTGTGTAGGTCTCTACACCGAAGGCTTGACTTCTGATACGGTCTGTGGGGAAAAAAAACAGAAGGTTCTTCAAGTAGTAAAAAAACTGCCTCCTGTCGGGTTTGAACCGACGACCCTTCCATTTCTTGCAAACTTGCTACGAGTGGAAAGCTCTACCACTGAGCTAAAGAGGCACCTGGTACGAATGTAGGCATCACAGGTGAAGGTAATATAGAGTTATTTCAGAGATCAAACTAAAAGCCATGTGTTAGAGCATTTACAGGGCATTTACAGGGCTATATTCCCCGACAGGCAGTTAAATGAGGGCGTTCGAGAATTTGGAGTGGATCTAGTCATCTATTAATAAGGCGTGAGGAGGGCACATCTGCCTCCTATTTTTTACTTAGAAGCCTGCTCCGTCTTCTCTCCACGATTAGCATAAATCTTTGCCGTGAAGGGTTCCTCGATCAGTTCGACGATCTGGTACATGGCGAAGACAAGAGCAGAGGCCCAGACACCAGCTGGCTTACCGTAGAAGAGAGCAGTTCCGAGGAAGCACATCGATGAGCCGTCGTACATTGGGTTGTCGACAACGTTGAAAGGGAAGGAGGTGATGCGCTCGTCCTTGAGGAAGCCGAAGTGGTCGCCGAGGTAGGTGCCGACGATTCCGAGCTGGTACATTGAACCGGCGACAAAGACGGAGCCGACGGCGAAGAGGATGGCACCAAGGATGGTGAAGAGAGGGGTGTCGAGAGTTGGAGAGGTTGGTTGCTCGAGGATGGCGGCGCGGTAGGCGTCGTCCCTGAGGATGCCGAGGGAGAAGACAGAGAGGGAGAAGAGGTAGACAGCGAGGGTCTTGGAGCCGAATGTCAGCTTGGAGAGTAGCTTGGTGTTGTACTCGAGTCTAGCGCCAAAGTTCCAGTAGAGTGGGTTGAACACGCAGAAGAAGATGGCGGATTGGAAGTCCTTGTTGTTGAAGTCGATACCGTCAAGCAGTGAGACTGGCTTGCTGGCGAGCTTGAAGGCCGAGGCGGAGGCGTCCATGTTGAAGAACCTATGTGGATGAATTGATTGAGGTATGATGGAATAGAAGGAGGCTACTACGAGGCCTTTATATAGTGCAAAGAGGAGGCAGACTTGTGGCCAACAAAACTGGCCGAAACAGGGGGGAGGCTGCCCAAAAAAATAGCCCCCAGTGCGCATGTGGCTCAGAATGGCCGCAAGATGGAGACGTCGAGCCCGGTAAATGCCTCGTAGGTGCCCAGCATCGGCTGCATGTGATTCAAAGCTGGTTCGGCTAGGTGGCTACTGCGAGGGGAATGCGAGCTGCCGACCGAAAACGGCAGCAGAGCTCGGGAGGCATTGTGGCATGTGAAAAAAAAAAACCCAACGGAGGGACCGGCATGCGAGCGGCAGGGCAACGGGCATATGAGCAAATGCGGGGGGACGCAAGCGCTCGCTTGACCTTAGGTTGGGTCAGCCGGTCGGATCTACAGGTGCACGTGCAAGATGTAGGATGATGTCATTACCTAAAAATAACCAGTAGATAGATAGATAGATAGATAGATAGAGAGAGAGATCGCAGCAGAAGTCTAGTCTGTGATCTCTTGCTCGGCGAGCCTGCGCTCGATCTCGGCCAGCTCCTTCTCTCTAGCCTCGATCTCCTCTCTTTTGAGCACGAGGTCACGCTGGACGCGGGACTCGTATGCCTTGAGGCGCTCCTCTTCGAGGCGGATCTGCTCTTCTTTGGCCTCGATCTCAGGGTCTGTGTCGCCCGGAGCCGACGATGCGGGGCCATTACCGCTGCCGATGGCAGGTGAGGCTGGTGCAGAGTAGTCTGCGGCGCCGTTGGCAGTGCCACCGTTGGAGGCGGCGTGCTGCTTGGCGAACGCCTGCATGCTGGCGACGGATCCGCCGTACTCGGCGGTGCCGTTCTCGACCTCGCTGAGGGTCTTGGCGCGGTAGTTCTCGTAGAGCACCTCGTGGGTGTAGTCCTTGAAGTCGCTCAGGTGCGTGACGAGCAGCGTCGTCTTCAGCGTCAGCACGTCGCTGACGTCGTTGTCGAAGACGTCGACGGTTCCCCAGGGATACTTGCGGACGCGATGGAGCTCGCCGGCGTCGTCCTTGACGGTTGTGTTGGAGCCCATGAGTGCGAAGGGCATCGTCTTCTCGAGGTACTTGTTGAGCTCGAGGGCGTCGTCGTCGTTGTCGGCCTCGAGAGTGAAGTACTCGTTGGTGAACCCGAACACGGGCAGCTTGTAGTACTCGATATCCTCCTTGATGAGGCGCTTGTTGAGCCGGAGCTCCTCGACCGAGAGCGAGTCCGACTTGGCGATGCAGGGCAGGACGTTGACATACTCACCGAGAGTCTTGATCGTCTCGACGTCGATCTCGCGCAGACCGTGGCCCGTGGCGACGATCATGTACAGGCACACGTGGACGCGGTTGTCCTTGAAGCGCGGGTTTCTGCGCAGCTTGGACTCCTCGATCAGGATCTCGTCGAACTGGTACTTGAGGTAGTCCTTGATGACCTCGAAGGACATCTCGTTGTTGAGCGAGTCACCGAATCCGGGCGTGTCGATGATGTTCATGTTGATCCGCACGCCTTCCTCGTCCTCGAGCTCGACGGTCGACTTGCGGAGCTGCAATTCACGGTCCGGGTGGCCGAGGTCTTCGGGAGAGTACATTTTGGCGGTGGAGGAAGGCTCGACGATGAGCTGGTCGCACAGGGAGTTGATGAAGGTCGAACGGCCGGAGCCTGACTGTCCGATGACCATCACGGTGAAGTTGACGGACTTCCTCATGTTCTTCTTGCGGCGGAGCGCAGCAGAACTGGAGATCACTGGCGGCATCTTCGGTATGCTGGTGTATAAAAAATGAGGGCTTTTAGGGAGGCTTTTTTTTAAGGTGACGCGTCAAAGTAGAATGAAAAATGAGCGAGCGACTCGCGACTGGGGGGAGGTTAAGCGCTGCCATCGCTGCGAGGAACGGTGATAAGGGGAATGGGCTTATGCCATTATACCCTTAATAGTCAGATATAAATAGTTTGAGTCCATCGCTGAAGGTCACACCTAACTTGTGAGACCTTCAAAATGGTTAGTACACTTCCAAACGGTTGGATACGACCCACCACCATTTCCATTGTGCCTGCCAAGAAAATTTCACACCATGATCCACACTTTCACTGTAATATCCAACAGTTGAGGCTATGGCTCAATGGTAGAGTTTTCGATTCCAAATCGAACGGTTGCAGGTTCGAGTCCTGTTAGCCTCATCAACTGGTCTTTTTTTTTCATCCCCAATTTTCCCATGGCTTTCCCATGGCTTTCCCATGGCTTTCCCATGGATTCTTTCATCCCCAAATTTTTCCCATGGATTTTGGATTTTTTAACCTCCTACATTTTTTTGCAGGGCATCCATCCAATTTTCCCCCCTAAATATAACAAGGTAGAGAGAGAGGTACAATGGCACCAAGGACCCGCCAGAAACCGATCACAGCCCCGGAGGAGAAAGACCTGTACCCTGGGCTCAACGAGCTCACAGACGCCTTTGAGGCGTTCCCGTACGACCTCGTCGGCTACTTCACGCTGCTCAAGGAGATCGACGCCAAGTGCGTCTATACTGTGCCCTACCTGAAGGCATACATCAAGCGGTTCCTTCAGATGAGCAAGACGCACCCGAAGCGGGACCAGCTGCTGGCGAAGATCCGCGAGCTGATCAAGGAGCTGATGCCGTGCCTTGAGGAGAAGATGCACGTGGCCACGATCGCCTCGGACATCGTCGCCAAGCACATGGACAGGATCAACCAGAACTACGACATTGTGTGCGAGCACGAGATCTCCGAGGAGACGCGAATCGGTGCGATGCACGACCCATGCATGAAGCCTGTCGAGCTGAGTGAGGTGTACCGCCGCAAGAGCGACAGCCGCGACGAGGTGCTCGAGTGGAAGCGCAAGGAGGAGGAGGAGCGTAAGGCTAAGCGGGCCAGACGGCACGACGAGACCGGGGCCAGTACAACGGGAAGCGGCCGCCGTGGCCGCGGCGGCAACGACAGCGAGACGGCGACGGCGTCTGCGGCAGTTTCCACAACGACGACGGGCAACGGAAGGCGGAAGAGACGGGCCGACGATGGCAGCGGTGCCGGCACCGCCTCGAAACGGAAGGGTCCTCGCTCTGGCGTCAAGAAGGAGGAGAGAGAGTCGACGCCGACACGTGGCAGCGGCGGCAGAGGCAAGGCGCATGGACGGACAGACTCGTACGAGGCAGAGTACACCGGACCAAAGGGCACGGCATCGCGGCCCGCCAAGGACCATGCGGCCAACGCTGCGGCCAAGGCAACGACGAGCGGCAGCGCCACGATCGCCGACATCGCCACGGCCATCAAGGGCTCGCTACCAGAAAAGGCACAGAGCGGTGCAGGCCAGAGCGGTGCAGGCCAGAGCGGTGCAGGCCAGAGCGGTGCAGGACCTGCTCGGTACAGTGCGACGGCGAGCCCCGGAAAGGGCCACCAGCGGGTCAACTCGGACGGCGAGCCTATCTACTGCTACTGCGGCCAGGTGTCGTATGGCGAGATGGTGGGCTGCGACGGCGAGGACTGCGAGCGCGAGTGGTTCCACCTGCCGTGTACTGGACTGACGGAGTTGCCGAAGGGTGCATGGTACTGCGACGACTGCAAGGCCAAGATGAAGGCTCATTGACTGCCTCAGCTAACTCCGCTGCCCGTTTTTCCTTGACCTGTCCCAATGCGGAAATTTTTCACAACCTGAGACAATTATGCCGATAAATTGACCGCCGGCATTCCCCCCACAGGTTCCACCACCCCTAGAGTTCGAACGACCTATCGCTTCCTGCACGTAGCAGATTTTTGTACTTTAAAGAAACGCTATATACAAGCTATGAGTGCGGCCTTTGACTACAGCGACGTCTCGCCGCTTCCCCTCGAGAGCGCCGCCACCGACAAGCTGACCGTGTGCAAGATCATGTACTCGGACGAGTACAGAAAGACGATGGGTCTGCTGCGGGCGCTGATGGCCAGCAACGAGCTGAGCGAGCGCGCATTGCACATGACCGAGGAGGCCATTGAGCTGGTGGCCGCACACTACACTGTGTGGCAGTACCGGTACAAGATCGTGGCGAAGCTGAGCTCGGCCGAACCTAGCAGGCTTGAGCAGGAGCTTCAGTGGTGCGGGCAGGTGGCCATCGAGAACGAGAAGAACTACCAGATCTGGCACTACCGGCAGCTGGTGATCGGACTGTACGTGGAACGGCTTCTCGGAGGCGACAAGTCGAAGTACAGCGTCGAGAAGGAGGAGTACCCGATCGTGGCCGAGATGCTGAAGCGGGACGCCAAGAACTACCACGTGTGGACGCACCGGCGGTGGATCGTGGACACGTTTGGGCTGTACGGCAGTGAGAAGGAACTGGCATACACTGCGGAGCGTATTGCGCAGGACGTGCGTAACAACTCTGCTTGGAACCACCGGTACCTGGTGGGCGGAGAGTACGGGCCAGAGGTGGAGTTCGCCGAGGCGGCGATCGCTCGGTGCCCAGCGAACCCGTCAGCGTGGAACTACGTGAGGGGAGTGGCAAGAAGGGAGGGCAGCAAGAAGCTCGCCGACCTGCTCCCGCTCGTGCAGAAGTATACATCTGCCGAGAGCAGGTGCACACCCGCCTGGGAGCTCCTCGGAGAGATATACAGGGAGCAAGGTGACGCGGAGAAGGCGCAGGCAGTGTACGAACGGCTCGGCACGCTGGACCCGGTCCGGGCCAACTACTGGCGGGCACTAAGCGAGAGAAGTAAAGGTAGGTTAAGGTAATCTAAGATCGAGGATCTAGGATCGAGGATCTAAGATCTAAGATCTAAGATCGAAGATAGAAGATCGAAGATAGAAGATCCCAGATAACCCGGGGCAGACCGGGAAAACACGCTAAGCTAATATACCCTGGCACGGATGGCCCAGGGCCCGGCGGGAATAAATCTTTCAGGTAAAGCAGAACCCCAGAATACGGAGCAGGCCTGGCGCTAAAGTAAATAAGCTCCATTCAGCTGGAACGGGTATCAAAAAGGGGAGACTCGACGCCCCAGTACCTTCTGCCGTCCAGCTCCCCTGCTCCTCCGTCCTGCTCCTCCGTTCTGCACCCCCGTCCTTCCCCGTCCTTCCCCGCCGCCCAATCACGCCCCGTCAACCGCGACCCACGCCGCCCCATACACCCCCAAACAGGCAATGTAAACACGCACCCACATTTTTTTTTTTCGCAGCGTTTGTTGTGGGTCTGCGAGTTTGATGCTTTTCTTCCCTCCCCCCCATTGCAAGAGTTGCGCGAAAAATTGGCAAACAAATAATATAACACTCCCTTCTAGTTAGCACACGCTTTTTCCCGCAAGCCTTAACGAAAAGCCATGTCTACCCTGTCGAAACAGACTAAAGCCCAGCTGGCCGAGATCGCCGACGCACTCGGAATTGACACCGCCGCCTGCCGCGTCAAGAAGGACTTCTACGAGACCGTCCGCGACTACTTCCTCGAGCACGAGGTCGACTCTACCACGCCTTACTACGAGATCGCCAAGGCCTCGCGCCTGCTCTCGCCGAAGAAGCGCTCCGTCGTTGTTGTCGAGGAGGATGAGGAGGACGACTCTGAGGGAGAGACCGAGGAGGAGGACGACGACGACGTTGTCGACGAGGACGACGATGAGGACGAGGACGAGGATGAGGACGACGACGAGGACGACGAGGACGACGAGAAGCCTGCCGGCGAGTCCTTCAAGGACAAGTTCAACGACGAGGTCGCCAAGCTGAAGAAGAAGCACTCCGACCGCCAGAAGTCCAAGGCCGTCCAGGTCAAGAAGGCCAAGGCCGAGTTCATTCTGGTCGTTCTTCTCCAGGCCTTCCTGCGCTACATCCGCTTCAAGCTGATCCGCGCTTATTTCACCAGAAAGTCGCAGGAGCTGCGCGAGTACCTGAGCGACCCTTACTCGATCAACGACATCGTCTTTGTGCTCGAGTCGTCGTTCCTGCTGTACACGTTCACCCGCTTCGTGCCGCTCACGGACGTCCTCGGCCTCTCCGCCCAGGACCACAGCTTCCTCTCGAGTATCCCGGTGATTGACCCATCGATCTTCAACAAGACCTTCTTCACGGTCGTTCCATTCTGGTTCGCCATCTCCCTGGTCATTCCAAAGATCACCTCTTACTACGTCAACTTCACCTACGACTTTGCCTACGACTCGTTCATCTTCTCGCTCGCCAAGCTGTTCGTCTCCCTGCTCGTCTTCAAGACCACCATCAACGGCGGCAACATCCTCACCGACCTGGACCTCGAGTTCTCCGACCCAACGTTCGTCTGCAAGTACGCCGCCGCTGCCAAGCAGATCGTCTTCGACTCCGCCGTCCACCTCAGAGGCGTCTTTGGCAACTGGGTTCTGATCAACGCTGCCTTCACCACCCTCGTTGCCCTCTACGCCAACCTGGCCTTTGTGTAAAGCGGGGTTTTGCTCTACTCTCGAGCCTGAGCTGGTGAGGCTGCCTCCGCAGGCACCCTGTACTCTGCCTGCCCACTCCACTCCACCCCACTCCACACACATCCCCCCCCCTCTCTTTATCTTTTTTATGTTCTTTTTTGTATTTCTACGGGAGTTTCCTCGAGACCGTCTCAGTCAGTCCAGTCCCCTCTCGACTTTTGGCTCGAACCCCCACTGAATGTTAGTGTACAAATATATTATATCAGAAGCTAGCTAGCTTGTTCTCGGTGCCCTTAGTGTACGGCTCGACGATGGTCCAGATCTCCTCGGCCACCTGCTCGATCGACTTCCCGTCCACGTAGACCGTGTTCCACTCTGGCCTGCCGTCGAACTTGTCGAATTCGACGCGCACTTTATCCTGGAACTCGACCACCTCGTACCGTTCGTCACCGTAGCCCTCGCGGGTGCTCGTGGACGCGCTGTCTTTGAACTTGAGGAAGATCGTGACGTCCGGGCGGGGCATCCCGAGGTCCGGGTTCAAGCACCACTGGAAATCGAGGCCCTTGGCGGCACTGTAGGCGACGCCCGAGTAGACGTAGCGGTCCATCAGCACGAGAGTCCCGCTCTCGAGCATGTCTACGATCTTGTCGTGGAGCTCCCAGCGGTTGGCGCTGAAGAGCAGGTGCGCCGACTGGTCGCTGAGCTCGAAGGAACGATCCGTCAGGTACCGGTTGATGAGCTGGCCGATCGGGGTGGTTCTGTCGGGGAACTTGACGAGCTCGTGGCTCAATTGGAGCTTTTTGAATGCTTTGATGAGGTTGTTTGTCTGGGTTGTTTTGCCCGTTCTGTCGAGGCCTTCTATGGCGATCAGTGGAGAGCGCATGGCTGGTTGACGTGAAGATAGGGGGGGGGGTGAAAAATATCAGATGCAAGTAAAGCCAGCAAAAGAAAAAAAAGTAACGACAGCAGCAGGATTTGAACCTGCGCGGACAAAGTCCATTTGATAACCCTAAAAGATTCGAGTCAAACGCCTTAACCACTCGGCCATACTGTCAAATTTACGAAAATTTTATCGGACGCAGATTATGCCGATACGGAGAAGTTCTGCAGTGCCCGTGGGCATAGAGAAAGGGGGTATGAGTAAGACGAAGAGCACGGTCAGGAGTGTGGAAGAGTAATAAGACGGACCTCATCGGCAGTGCTTCCAATTGGATAGTCACCCCTCGTCGCGCTTCTGCATCCCTCTTGATCCCATCCCACCCTCCCCGCGGTCTCGCAATCTAATCGCAGAGTCAGAACGGACTTCCCGTTTGGGAAGCCTCGCTATTAGCAGTGAGAAAAAAATTTGAAATAAATTTCCAGAGATCCCCGAGTCTAGAATCCATCCTAGAGCCCTGACTCGTCCATCCCTTTCCTGCAAATCATCGCAAAATATGGCCTCTACCACCGCTAAAACCGAAGCTGACGACGTCACCAACGAGTTCAACACGATTCTCGTGCTCGACTTTGGCTCCCAGTACTCCCACCTCATCGTGAGAAGACTCCGTGAGTGCAACATCTACGCCGAGATGCTGCCTTGCACCCAGAAGATCAAGGACCTCAAGTTCAAGCCGACCGGTGTCATCCTGTCCGGCGGTCCTTACTCCGTGTATGCTGCTGGCTCGCCACACGTCGACGGCGCCGTCTTCGACCTCGGCGTCCCTATCCTCGGAATCTGCTACGGTCTCCAGGAGATCGCCTACCGCAGAGACAACCAGGCCGTCTCCAGAGGCGAGAAGAGAGAGTACGGCCCGGCCATCCTCGAGGTGACCGACAAGACGTGCCCACTCTTTATTGGCATGGACGACTCCCAGGTCTGGATGTCGCACCACGACAAGCTGACGAAGCTGCCTGAGGGATTCGAGGCCGTTGCCAAGACCGAGAACACCCCTTACGCCGGCATCGCCAACGCCAAGGAGCAGATCTTTGGCATCCAGTTCCACCCTGAGGTGAGCCACACCAAGCAGGGCACCAGACTTCTCAAGAACTTCGCCGTCGACATCTGCGGCGCCAAGCAGAACTGGACGATGGAGAACTTCGTCGACAGCGCCATCGAGCGCATCAGAGAGACCGTTGGCCCAACCAACGAGGCCATCGGTGCCGTCTCCGGCGGTGTCGACTCCTCCGTTGCCGCCAAGTTGATGCAGAAGGCCATCGGTGACAGATTCCACGCCATCTTTGTCGACAACGGCCTGATGCGCAAGGACGAGGCCAAGCAGGTCAAGAAGGCCCTCGACGACGGCCTCGGAATCAACCTTGTCGTCGTCGACGCCGGCGACGAATTCCTCGGCGCCCTCAAGGGCGTCACCGACCCAGAGAAGAAGCGTAAGGTGATCGGCCACAAGTTCATCGACGTCTTCGAGAAGGTCGCCAGCGAGATCAAGCCGAAGGACGGCTCCGAGGTCAAGTTCCTCCTCCAGGGCACCCTCTACCCGGACGTGATCGAGTCGATCTCTTTCAAGGGCCCTTCGCAAACGATCAAGTCCCACCACAACGTCGGCGGTCTCGTCGACAACATGAAGCTCGACCTCATCGAGCCTCTCAGAGAGCTGTTCAAGGACGAGGTCCGCCACCTCGGCGAGATCCTCGGCATTCCTGAGGACCTTGTCTGGAGACACCCATTCCCGGGCCCAGGTATCGGCATCCGTGTGCTCGGCGAGGTCACCCCATCCCAGGTCGAGATCGCCAGAAACGCCGACTACATCTACATCGAGGAGATCAGACGTGCCGGACTTTACAGAGAGATTTCGCAGGCCTTTGCCTGCCTGCTGCCTGTCAGATCCGTCGGTGTCATGGGCGACGAGCGTAAGTACGAGCAGGTCATTGCCCTCCGTGCCATCGAGTCCGTTGACTTCATGACCGCCGACTGGTACGTCTTCGATGCTGCCTTCCTGAAGCGTGTTGCCTCGAGAATTGTCAACGAGGTCGACGGAGTCTCGAGAGTCACCTACGACATCACCTCGAAGCCACCTGCCACCGTCGAGTGGGAGTAAAGACTTCCC
>JADIOY010000091.1:0-36133 GCA_018344475.1 Xiuguozyma silvatica | reverse complement strand
TAGAGCGTGGAATGTCGTCACTTTCTATTTTTTCCCTCGATGGTGCAGGGACGGAGAATACCGAGAGTCAGCCGATAATGAGAGACCCTTTTTTCCAGCGAGCAACTTAGTCCGGAGAGAGAGAATTCTGGGGGTGGAAAAATGGTCCACCCCACATTTGGCATTGAAAAAAAAAAATAGCCCGAGCCGCCCGCGCCGCGGCGCGCCGTGTGGGGGAGAAACTGCAGGTCGAAATGGCGCCTAAAGTATAGGTCAGCCCAGTTATTCACTATAAAGGTATGAGCAAGGACAGAGTAAGCATTGTAGAAGTTTCAGGATGGCAGTATAGAGAAGCCGGCTCTACTCGGTGGAAGAATAGCCGTCCCGGTTCCACTGCCCAGATCCAGACCGACCTCCTCGACAATGGCGAGATCCCCGACTGGAACCTTGACATGAACATCAAGAAGATTCAGTGGGTGGCTGAGAAGGACTGGGAGTACCGGGCAAGCTTCGTGCGTCCAGAGGGCAAGCGTGTCGAGCTTGTCTTCGAGGGCCTCGATACTTTTGCGTCCGTGAAGCTCAATGGCGTCGATATTCTCGAGACAGATAACATGTTCCTTCAGTACTCGGTCGATGTCACTGATAAGGTGCAATCGGGCGCCAACGAGCTTCAGATCTACTTCAAGAGTGCCCTGCTCGAGGGCAGGCATCTCGAGAAGCTGTATGGGGTTGGTCCGGCATCGAACGGTGAGGATTCCCGGCTGCAGGTGCGGAAGGCACAGTACGGCTGGGGCTGGGACTGGGGCGATATCGTGCTGACCTGCGGCCCATGGCTGCCCGTCAAAGTCGTCGGATACGCGGCCAGACTGGCAGACGTTCATGTGGATGTCGACCTGTCAGATTTGACCTCTGCAGCAATCACTGTCTCGGCAGAGATCGAGGGTTCTGGCCGCATCGACGTCAAGGTCCACGATCCTGCGGGCAAACCGATCCTGTTTGCGACGACCGCCAGCTCCAAAGCGACTAGTTCCACGTCCTTCAAAATTGGCAACCCAGAGCTCTGGTACCCGAATGGAATGGGCAAGCAGCCTCTTTACACATTTACAACCACTCTCACCGTCGGCGACGGCACTGCCCTGCTAGACCAGCGGACCCAGAAGGTAGGACTGCGCCGGATCGAGCTGATCCAGGAGCCCTATTTGAACCAGGAGGGAACCTCTTTCTTCCTCCGTGTCAATGGTGAAGACGTCTACGCTGCAGGGTCTGACTGGATCCCGGCACACTCGGTCCCTGTGGCAGTCACCAAGGACAAGTACAAGGACCTCCTTGGCTTGGCGGCCAAGGGAAACCAGAACATTATCCGTGTGTGGGGCGGCGGCTACTATGAAGACGAGGTCTTCTACGACGAGTGCGACAGGCTGGGTCTGATGGTGTGGCAGGATTTCATGTTCGCCTGCGGCATCTACCCTGCGCACGCTGAGTTTGTCAAAAACGTGTCTGCTGAGGTGGCCTGCCAGTTGAAGAGGCTTCGGAACCACTGCTGCATGGCAATCTATGCAGGAAACAACGAGGACTACCAGGTGGCCGAACACTACGGAATTCAGGACGATATCACCAAGTTTCCTGCCCGCAGAATCTATGAATCGACGCTGCCCGCACTGGTGAAGAAGTACTCTCCAGAGATTCCGTACCACCCTGGGTCACCATGGGGAGGTCAGAGATCTGGTGATCCAACGATCGGTGATATACATCAGTGGAACGTTTGGCACGGTGCCCAGGAGCCGTACCAAAACTGGCCCAAGCTTGGCGGCCGGTTTGTGAGCGAATTCGGCATGGAGTCGCTCTCGCACTTGAAGAGCTACGAGACTTGTATCACCGACAAGACGGAGCGGTACCCACAGAGCGAGACCATCGATTTCCATAACAAGACGGAGAACTTCATGAGCCTACTTTCGCACTACGTCATGGACAACATCAAACTGCCTGCCATGGACCTGGACGGGTGGATCTATGCCTCGCAGCTGATGCAGGCGGAGTGCCTGAGCTACGCATACAAGTCGTGGCGTCGCGACTGGAGGACACATGGCGAGCGCAATTGCTCGGGAACTATTGTGTGGCAGCTCGATGACTCTATTCCGGTTGCATCGTGGTCGATCATCGATTTCTACCACCGTCCAAAGCTCGCCTACTACGCCGTGAAAAGAGAGTGCTCTCCGATTTCTCTCGGACTTTACCGCGAAGACGTTTACCCTGCACCCGATGTTTCGCATGATTACGGCAAGCACGAGTATACGGTCGACATCTGGGGTGTGAACTCTACTCTGGACGACGTCAAGGCACATCTCCATGTCGACCTGTACGAGGTGGAGAGCGGCAACTGGATCAAATCGTTGCCACCAATGGACGTCGTTTTGGTTGCCAACGAGTGCACCGAGTTCATCTCTCCGTACAAGCTACCAACCACAGACACAAAGATTGTCGTCTACGCACGTCTGCTCGTTGACGGAAAGCCGATTGCAACGGCCTCTGACTGGCCGCAGCCACTGAAGCACCTCAAATTCCCGGATCGGACAGTCACCTTTAAAGTCGGGAATGGAAGTATCAGATTGAGTGCAAACAAGCCAGTCAAAGGGGTCGAGGTTAGCGTCGAGGGAAAGGACGTTATCTTCGATGACAACGGCTTTGATATATTCCCTACTGAGGCGGTTGTCATCAAAGGGAATGTAAAAGAAGGCGACCCAGTGAATCTTAGGTACTATCAATAAATAGAACAAGGATTAAGATAGTAAGGTAAATGTGAATTGCAAGAATGTGACAGTTTAAGTCCCTTGAAATGGTTCTGAAGCGTTTAGCATTAAGTTGATTTACTCCAGACTGTGATATACCCATTTAAAAGATGAGGTAATTTGAACGAATGATCACAAATCCCTGTAATACTATCTATGGGTCAACCAAATCTGCCCCAAAATCAAGTAATTCAGCACCGTGGCGCAGTGGAAGCGCGCAGGGCTCATAACCCTGATGTCCCAGGATCGAAACTTGGCGGTGCTATAATTTTTGGACTTTACTCCTTTTTTTTTTTTTTGGAGGGAGATAGTCGCGCTAGGGTTTTGGGTGAGTTGCAGCAGCAGAGCAAGACAGGAAAGGAAGCAGGAAAGGAAGCAGGAAAATGACCTCACCTCACAATGAAGTGTGTGATTGATCTGGGGATAGATGAAGCGGGGAGAAGCAAGAAAGTGGGGCTGGGAAAAAAAAAGACGATAAGGTTCATTTTCACAGCTCACGGGGTGAGTGACAGGACAGGGGGTGCGTTATTAGATGCAATACAGAGGGGTGTTCTTGGGGGACAGATAGTAATCAGTATGCAGGAGGTCTAGTGATAATCGGGGGCAGATAGACAGACAGATGACTAAACGACCAGAGCGGGTAGCATTAACTAGGATTGCTCCGTGTAGAGGCGTTACGAGAAGATCTATTTTGTAGCAACCGATATGAACGATAGTAGAGATGGCGTGACGTGAGATGCCCCTTTGGGGTGTTGGAGGCGGCGGGAACAGTTGCTCGGGAGGATCCGTTGGGGAAGGTAGGAATTGCAGGGTAAGTCAGGACGGACACCCTAGAGCATATCAGATCCGCCGCCCCCTCCCCCCCGTGTGTGGTGCTGACACTGACAGCCTCGTGGCTGGACGCGCCGTGATCAGTTGCCGAGATCACCCCACAGAGCCGAGCGCAGGAGTCCACCGGGAGCAAAAAAATGGGCTTGCTTCCCGATCGGGACGACCGCCTCGCCAGCCTGCGGGAATGCCTATGCAGGTTACGGGTACGCTACGGGGACGCTACGGGTGCGCTACGGGGACGCTACGAGGAGGGTAGGGCGGACCGTATAAAAGTGTATTAAATGTGGGGTTGGCCGCTCGAGTATTTTCCGTCCTTTAAACCATTTTGAATCCATCCTTTGAAGACGATATGAGTAGTACTGATTCTTCGAGACGGATTTCTCTAGTTTTACAGAACGACCGGGCGCCGCTGGCTGCAAAGCGGCGGGCCACGATGATGGCGCTGGCGCCGCCCGAGGCCCAAGGGCAGGGTCCTGGCGGTGCTGCCAAGGGATTGCGCTCGGGAAATGAGGACGATTTGGGAGCTGGCGGTATCCAGGGAACGGTGCCAATGATGGGGTCCCTGGTGTATTTTAAGAGCAAGGATACAGCGAAGGACGGCCCTGCGCAAAAGAAGGCACACTCGGAACCGCCGGAGGTTGAACGGCTGACAACGTTGCTCGGAAAGTACGAGATCCGTGAGGGCCATGAGGCGGCCAGGAAAGAGATCTCCGAGCCTAGTGATCCGCTCGAGGAGGCGGTGGCAGCAGCAGCAGCAGGAGGTACCGGTTCTGACGCTGACACCGATGCTGTCGACCCAGATGCAACGCTCACACCTGCCTCAGACGAGCCGATCATCACGTACGACCCATTCAACGAGATCGAGAACCAGGTTGACTCCGACCGCCGCCAGAGCCTCGCCTGGTTCGACCAGAGCATCCTGCAAGGCCAATCGCAGCCGGCGCACCGCCGGATCCACCGCAAGTATCATCCGCACAGCAGCCCGCAGGACCACCCGCTGCACGGCCACCACCACAATCACCACAGTAACCACCACCACCGCAGCACCGGCAGTGTGCCGAACGCCGCACTAGCATCATCACCAACCTCTCTAAAGGGGAAGGACTTCACCATAACAAGCGGCAGCGAGTACTCGCGCGAGATGACCCCGCGCCGCTTTGACGAGGACAACGCCACGCTGACCGACACCACAGACATACCACTACCATCGGCAGCGTCCCCAACGTCCCCGACCGCTACGAGCAGCCCGGGCCAGGCCGCACGCAGAGAACACAGACGGCGGCTGACCTGTGCAATGATCTTCACCAAGCCAAAGGTGGTGGAGATGTGACCGGGGCGGGACAGCATCCTCCTCACTCCTCACGATTTGTGTTTCATCCATTGCCCATGGCTCCGCACCTTTTACGATATACCAGTCTGCCATGGTAACTTTACAATCTGGCTACGCATACCTATCTACATAATCATATACCTATAATGATCACTTATACATTCTGTGTGGTGGAGTCCGTCCTGTCTAACTGCGGCTCGCTGCGGGTTTCTCCCCAATTAGGAAAGCCACTAGGATTGGAGGGGATTGAAGGGGAGGGGGGAAGCAGAGTCGAGAGAAAGAGAGGGGAGAGGAGGGAGGAAGGCTTGAATGTAGGAGAAAGGGACTGAAGGACAGAACAGAACTCACTGTAACAGCTGTACATTTCGTAGGTCCTGCCCACCAAATCCCGATGACTCGTCTGACCCCTCTTGCTCCTGCCTATCTGCGTTTCGGGCCCTACCACTTTTTTTCGCGACGCGCTTCCTCTCTATTTACCTGGGGAGACCCTCCCTCTTTTCTCTCCCTCTTTTATCACACATCCTTTTAGCCATGGACAGGCTGCTTCCGATGTCATTTGACCAGTCTCGCGCCGACGAGCTGGCAGGGGGACGCAGCGGTTCCAACACGCTGATCGGCGCGGGCGAGGTCCGGTCTTCGCAGCATTCCGTCGCCACAGGCGCGGTCATTAACTCCGACTCTAATACCGGTAGTTCCAGGGTGTCTACGCAGCCACCACTTGGCAGCGACCTCAGCGAGCGCACGACGCTGCCGAACAGCTCATCGTCGTGCCCGGACAGTGATTACCAGGCGTTCAAGCGGCTTGCACAGCAGCAGAGGCGGCTCGAAAAGGCCTTCTGCCCCTCTTTTGTAGGCCCAGACTCTGTGCCGAGCTCGCCGCCCATGGACAACAGTTCGGAGGACCCCGGGATGGGACTCACGCAGCTCGACAGCGAAGACGCTGAAAAGGAGAACGCGCGGTCGCGCGGCGGACTCAAGAGAGGCATCCCGTCTTCGCCACTGAGAGTCAGCAGCCAGAAGCAGCAGACGCCAGTCTCCAGGCAGGTATCGACGCTCTCTCCCGAGAGAAAGCGGCGCCAGGTGCTCTTCCAGCGGCCGAAGCTGCCCCAGATGACGTCGTCGACACTTGCCGGCGAGGAGCTCGCGCTCGACATGGACGGTAAAGTGTACGGAATCAAGCTCGAGGATGCTACATTCCCAATGGGCTACCGGCCCTCGCTCTACGACGACCCGACCTTCTTCGTCGTGCAAAACCCCAGCAGCGTGGCGTCGCACGCGTCAGAAGTCATCGCTGCCACTTTTGATTCTGAGCCGGACAAGGAGAACTACGACTCTTACGTGCTCAACCTCGACAAGTTCGGTCTCACCAGCATGCCCGAGCAGGTCTCCGACTTCAGGGACCTGGTCGTGTGCAACAAGGAGGGAGAGATCGTGCCGCCGTCGCTGCAGATCTACGCGTCGAACAACGCACTCCGTTCGATTTCACCGAAACTCTTTGACATCCCCGGCTTGAAAGTCCTCACACTGCGTGGAAACAAGATCGCACGCGTCCCGAGCGCTATCGGACGCGCCAAGTCTCTTCATTCCGTCAACATCGCCAACAACAAGATCAAGTTCTTGCCACACACAATTCTCTCGCTGGATAACCTCGACGTTATCCGTGTGAGGCCAAACAAGCTGATCGAGGCCAAGGACATGAAGGCTGGCGTCCTGACGAAAGTCAGGGGCAAGCGCGATGTTACGACCAACCTGAGCGAGCCGACTAAGAAGCTGCGGTACGTTGGCAAGCTGCGGTGGATCACTGCAAATAAGCAGGTGAGTGGCACCGCGGTGACGGCAATCAAGCTTTCACGGAACCTGTCAACGTTGCAGGAGCGCAACTTCTTCAAAGAGGAGTCGTCGTTCTGGTCCCAACGGACCAAGGAACAGACGAACCGTGTCCTCGAGGAGGAGCAGCGCTACACTGCAAAGAGAACCTCATGGGCACCGAAGCTCACAGAGCTTTCGCTTCGTAAGATCTCCGAGTACAAGATCTCGCGGTCGGAGATCCTCAAATGGAAGAAGACCACCCACGAGCGTGTGTATAAGATGGCCATCAAGGCACTTATCCATGGCGCCAACGATGAGACGTGCGGATACTGCGGGAACACCGTCGTGGAGTCAGTGGCCGAGCTGATGGAATGGTGGGATTTCAAGGACAGCAAGCTGATTCCGATCAAGCGGAAGTTCTGTTCAAAGAGGTGCGCTGAGCTATGGATGAAGAAGATCGACGATGAGACCGAGGAGATCACTCCCGAGGAGGAGGAAGAGACGAGGAAGCTGAAAGAGAAGGAGGAGGCAACAGCAGCAGCGGCTGCCGCGGCTGCCGAAGAAGCTGAGTGGGCCTTCTAAATGGGAGATTAATGTTTGACTAATATACTAATGACGCTATAATACATACATGAACCTATGATGATGACGACGACCTCAAGTCCAGACTTTGGCTGTGGAGTCTGCAGAACCGCTGGCTAGGTAGCAGCGAATACCCTGTTCGAGCATTGTGCGAGCTTTGATCGTATCGGACTCGTCGGAGCTGGCCGCGATCTTGGGGTACTCTTCTGAGAGGACTGGCGAAGCGAATGCGAGTGTGTTGACAAAGTTCTCGTGGGATTTTAGTACGGCGACTGGCTCAATAGGCGGCGCGCTGCCGATGGTGCGCAGGTCCCAGACTTTAATGGTCTTGTCGTCTGAGCAGGAGGCCAGGAAGTTACCCGAGGGGTGGACGGCGATGTGGCGGACCCAGCTTGAATGTGCTTGGACCTGGCAGACAAGGATGGCCCTAGGATCAGGCCCTGGCCTCGAGGGGACTCCTGAGGCCATGTTTGGTAGTGGCAAGCGCCAGAATTTGATCATGTTATCGCGGCCACAGCTGGCACAGTAGAGGTAGCCGAGCTTGTTGTATGTGTCGAGGTCAGGTGTTGTGACAGTGTCGAACTGTAGGAAAGGCTTTGGGTTGGGGAGAAAGACGGCGTCCTCGACGACCTGGGTGTGGCCAATGCAGAGGCCGATTCCGGCGCCTGAGTTGAGGTAGGTCAGCCTGCAAGACTGGTCGTTCGAACACGAGAGGGCGAACTGGTGGCCACCTTGAACGGAGTGTGTAAGATCAACGGCACGGACCCAGTCAGAGTGGGCCTTGATGGTGCGAAGGCAGGTTCCACGGGAAACGTCCCAGACCCGGAGGGTGTGGTCACGGGACGCGGTGACGAGCTGGCCCGGTTCTAAGGAGGAGAAGATGCAACAGGAGACGAGATGGTCGTGCCCTGAGAGGGTCTGGAGCGGGACACTGAAGGTGTCGCTCTGGGTGTCCCAGACCTTGACGAGCAGATCGGAACCTGCCGATGCGAGCAGCGGGTTATCGCCAGCAGACGAGGGCTGGAAGCAGAGGGAGTTGACGGCCCTGGAGTGGGCGTTGCGTACGACGAACTCGGGCTCGGACGTATCGAGGAGGTTCCAAAGCGCTATAGAGCCGTCCTGCCCTGCGGTGGCCAGCAGCGGCTTGTACGGATGGAACGCCAGTGCTGAAACGGAGCCGTTGTGGTACCGGAGAGTGGCTCTAACGTGGGACGGGACCCAGCCGATCTTGTCCCTGGATCGCGGGCCGTTCTTCAGAAGATCGTCGTACTGGTGCACGACATCCTCCTGTGCCTCAAGCTGCTTCTCGAGCTGGTAGACCCGCTTCTGGAGGTTGAGCACCGTGGCCCACTTCTTCTCCAGGTAGTTGGCAGGGACCTGAGCTTTCTGGCAGTTGGGACCAAGGGCAGAAACAACCTGCGCCAGTTCGTCGCCAACAATTCCCTTAGATTGAAGGTACTGGATCACCGAGCAATCGAGCTCCTCCTGCTGGCGGGACGAGAGGTAGCTCATGATCTATAATGGCGATCAGTGTGTGTCTGTGTCTGTGTATACGTAATGTTTACGTGTGCAAGGGTGTAACCCCGGATTCTTGCCGAGATTTTTCAGACGGGTCAATTTTCAGAGGGTGAAAAGATTTTTCAGTGGGATTTTTCAAGGTGGATTTTAGATACTACCATCTATATACCAACAGGACAAATGGGCAAGGGAGCTCTCAAGTTTGGAGGCAAGAGCGGAGTTCTTCCGTCTCCTAGGGAGATTTTCAAGCAGCCGTACAAGGCGGTCCAGTACCAGAAGCCGAAGCACACCGGATACGCCAATAACATCGAGCACCCAAAGGGTACCACTAGAGACTACCAGCCTGCTAGACACTTCACGCCACAGTCTCGTCTGAGCAAGTCTGCACACGTGCCGAAGCGGAAGTACACTCCGGCCGAACTGGAGAAGATGCCGGAGGCCCAGAAGTATCGTTTGAAGAACTCGGAGATGCGCCGCCAGTTCCTGAGTGACTCTTACCGGGCCGAGGTTGGGCGCCTGAAGAGCCTCCAGGAGCGCCAGGAAGCCGCCAAGGAGGAGCAGCGTGCTGCTGACCGGATCAACAGCCACAAGGAGCAGTCGAAGGCCGAGCTGTTTACGATGCCGACCATTGAAACGTACCTCAAGGGTCCGCTGATGCAGGAGCGGACCCCTGAGCAGAAGGAGGCCGTGCGGTGGAAGCGGGAGGCCAACCGGCTGGCGCAGGAGCTGAGCGTCAAGGAACACCAGGCACAGCAGCTGCTCGAGCTGTACAATGCGTCTGGCCAGTTTGCCGTTACCGAGACAAAGCTGGCCCAGATGGTCGAGGAGGCATTTAGCGAGCGGAAGATGCAGGAGGTGAACAAGCTGGGCGGCTTGGAGCCTATGACGTTCGAGGGCATGCCGTCGACGATGGAGTTTGAGAACACCCTGCGCGACACGATCATGGGCAAGGTGAACAAGGGACCATCGTACGAGGTGGTCGAGGACACGCTGCAGGGCTTCACCGGGGAGGCATACGCAGAGGCCGAGAAACAGAAGGAGGAGAAGAGACAGCAGCTGAAGGAGGAGGCCACTCTCAAACAGAAGCAGATGGAGGAGCTGCAGAGCGAGCTGGAGAACAAGGCAAACTAACCGTGTACATACAACCACAATACAATAGTCTTTTTGAAGTCACAAGTTAAGATATAGGTAATAGTATGTGAGGCGCGCCGACGCTAGCTAATCTATATACAGGAAGTCTAGCAGAACCTTTGGGGAGGAGGGAGCGGGAATGCGCCTAGTTGACGTTCTTTGGAGTGAGGGCTCTGTCAAAGGCTGGGATAAGCGTCTGGGCGAGGGCGAACGAGAAGACGAGCTTAGGGCCGGTGGTGAGCAGCTTTGGAGTGAGACCCTTGAAGAACGAGGAGAAGCCCTCGTCCTTGACCATGTTCTTGATGATCTGGACGCCGGTCTCCTGGGAGTCGAAGTTCTTGTTCTGGATACGGGTCTTGACGACGTCGAGTGGGGCAGAGACGATCAGAGAGGCGCAGGCACCGCAGATCGAGGAGACAAAGTTCTGGAGAGCGGTGGCGTCGCCGTGGTCCTTGAGGCCGAAGATGTACTCCTTGGCGAAGGTGTTACCACCGAAGAGGGCGAACGAACCTGGAGCGTTTCTGGCAGCGGTCCAACCCCAGCCCTTGTACAGGTTGCGAATACCTTCGTCCTGGATGATCTTGAGGAAGCCTCTGCCCTTGAAGGCCTCCGGGTTGGTCTGGGACTTGATCTTCATCACGTCGAGTGGGAGAAGGAAGACCTCACCAATACCGATGATGGAACCAGCGGTGGCCGAGAGCATGGCCTTACCCGTGTGTGGGCCGAAGGTCTTGTTGAAGGAGTCCTGGAAGTCGTCGGTGAGCAGCTCCTTGACGAACGGCTGACCACCGTACTTGTAGACACGCTGGAGGACCTTGTAGCAGGCAGCGTAGCCGAGGCCGGGGAACAGCGAGAGGAATCTCTTGCCGACAGGGGCGGCGGCCTGGTCTCTGAAGATGACCTTGTTGAACTCAGACATGTTGGTAATCTTGGTCTGGTTGGACATCATTCTCTTGGTGATGGTGTCGATTGGGTGGAAGACACCGATCTCGCAGACACCTGCGGAGGCAGATCCGAGGACGCGGGCCAGGCCGGACTGTTTCTTGTCGGACATCACTGGAGGTTAGAGGGTGGTGGGAAGGAAAGAAGGGTAGAGAGTAGGGTAGAAATTGGGGTGAAAATCCGGGGGGTGAAAAACACCACTGAAAAATACTGAAAAAAACTGAAAAATACTGCCGTCGACGAGATAGCCTGGGCACTCACTGGCTTAAAACGGCAAGCGCGGAAAACGGCGCGAGAGCTGGGTGAAAAGTAAGGGCAGAGCGAGGGGAGGGAGGGCAGAGCGAGGAGGGAGGGCAGAGCGAGGGGAGGGAGGGAGGAGGAAAAAAATTTGCGGTCCAAGAAGTGAAGAAAAAATTTCTAGAGGGGGTGAGAAGGGGCGGATGGCAGGAGGGAGGGACTCCGTTCTATTAATAGTGGTATAGTATTGGAGAAGGTGGGATAAATCCATTATTTTCAACCACAATAGGGGAATCTAACAGTTGGAACTTACTCTTACATCCACCAGGATCCAACAGACCTCTCCAGAACCCCCCAACTCTTCTCCCCTTCCCCCGATTCATCGGATCACCTCCTCCCTATAACTTCCCAATTAGGAAATATAAATATATCCATTTTAGCGCCGTCTCAGAATTCCAATTTCTTCCTTCTCCAAGTACCTCTCCCAGACATGCCATTTGGCGATTTCGGCCCCATCTGCGACCGGGCACCGCTGCCCCTCTGCGCGCTGATCCGGCCCATGACAACCGCTCAGGACGACACTTTCAAGGGTGTTCTCCCGCAGTGCTACGCCAGAACTGTCAACCTCGCCAACACCCTCATCTTTGAGATCGGTACCGCGTTTACTAACATCGCCATGCTTGCCGTGCTGCTCCTCATCGTCTACATGGTGCGCCTCCGATACACCAGTGTGGCACGACGCGAGATGCTCTGCTTCTTCTGGGCCGTCATCGCGTACATTCTGGGCTGCCTCGTCGTCGACACGGGCGTCTCTCCACCTGGCGCCGGCTCCTACCCGTACTTCGTGGCGTTCCAGATCGCCTCCGCGTCCGTCTGCTGCTTCACGCTGCTCTTCTCCGGCCTCTGCGGCCTCAGCCTCTGGGAGGACGGCTCTAAAAAGGCGATGCTCGCCCTCACGGTCGTCTCGACCGTGTTCTTCGCAGTCAACTACATCGTCGCCATCTTCACCTTCGACGGCATCGCAGGCCTTTCCCAGGACAAGACCGTCGGGCTCTTCGTCCTCTACTTCATTGTCAACGGCATCATGCTCGTCGCCTGGCTCGCTTCCCAGCTGTTCGTCTGCTTCTTCGTCTTGGAGGTCAACTGGTGGGCCATCGGCGCGCTGGGCCTCACGACGTTCTTCTTCGTCGCTTCTCAGCTGCTCGTCTACGCCTTCAGCAACAAGATCTGCGAGTCCCTCAAGCACTACGTCGACGGAATGATCTTTTCGGCGATCTCTGCCATCTTCTGCGTCATGATGCTCTTCAAGTACTGGGACATCATCACCTTCGACGACGACGAGTACTACCGCCACACCGAGGTTGTTCCGGGTGTCACCGAGAAGGAGGCCCGCCAGATGATGGACTAGAACTATCACATAGCATTTCGCACAGTCATATAGGAATACAGGAAAACTAATCAGGACAAAATCGTCTCTATATATATGCTAACTAATCGTCTCAAACTCCTGGTCCAGAAGACCACCCTCCTGCTTCTCCTCGCCACGTCTCAGGAACTCCTTGCCCATCGTCGTCTCGACGATCTTCTCCGCGCCCCGGTACACCCACTTGGTGATGATGAAGATGCCGCCAAGGATCGTCAGCAGCCGGATCAGAAAGTGGAAGAACGACAGCCGCCGCTCGACCGTCACCATCTTGATAGCGTCAAAGTCGTACTTGAAGAAGATGCCCGGCACGTACCGCTTGCTCGAGTGGTACATCGACATCGCGTACTGCTGCACGTCCACCTCCATTCCGAGCTTCTTGTACATTGTCGGCACAATGTCCAGCTTGTACTGGTACGTGTCCAGCGGCTCCTCCGTCAGCTGGTACGTCATGTCGAGCGGGTTGTCCAGGTACGGATAGAAGTCTCCAAAGGAGAACTCAGAGATGAAATGCGTGAAGTTCATCTGCTCCGTTGCAGCCCGCGTCTTGTCCCAGTACCCTCTACCCTTGGCAGTGATCTGGAACTCGCCTTTGACCCGGTTGATCGGAATCGTGCCGAAGATGTGGCACGCCGGCATGTCCTCGTTGATGTGCTGACCCTCAGAGTAGAACCGCGCCTCCACAGAGTTCGCCAGCACGTCCTCCAGCCGCGGCGTGTACGTCTTCTTGTGCTCCTCAAAGTACCACGCCGGGATATCCTTCGTGATGCCTTCAAAGTTCAGCTTTTCGGAGGCAAGCATCCGGTCCTCCGTCACATCCTGCACATTCATGTGCAGGAGCTTGCACGGCATCATCACCGCGATGTCCATGTTCAGCTTAAGATCCTTCCGCACCACGTCGTCTACAGTGAACTGGTGGTCGATGAAGCCGTCCAGATACCCGCCAATCTCGACCCACATCAGGAAAATCAGAAACAAGTACATGAACATCGACGTCAGCGAGCCACGAGTGCTTCGCACCTGGCTCGACGGCGGCAGCTTCGGGAACGCATCAAACGTGCGCAGGAACTTTGCCGAAGAGTCCATTCTTTTTATCTATATAGGGGGAGGAAGGGAGGGAAAGAAGTTGACAGCTCGCAAAAAACGTAGTTTTGTAGATCGTTATGCGTAATGTAGTAATAGTGTACAGTGTAGTGTATATATGCTCAGAACTTTTGGTTTTCAGCTCATCTGGTCCTCCATCAGCAGATGGCCGTTCTTCTCGCTGCCAGGAATGTAGTTCGGGTTCGACTTGTTGTGCACCGTGTAGTACAGCGGACACGACTTGTTCGTCCGGATGTGGCCCAGGGCACCGCACGTCGCACACCGTCTGCTCGTGCTCTTGCCCTTGCCGATACCCTTGCCCGAAATCCGGCCCTGCGAGTCGATGTTCGCAGACGTGATGCCAGGCACCTTCTTGCGCTTCTTCTCGTGCTGCTTCTCCAGCTTCTTCAGCTCCTCCTCGAGACGCTTCTTCACCTTCATGTTCTCCTCGGCGTCGTTCGTCAGCACGGCAGCGTCGTTCTCGAGCCCGGCAGAGTCGTTCAGAAGCATGGCCTGCCGTCTCCGCACGTACAGTTCAACGACTTTAGGGTCGCGAACCACCTCGACGCGCCGCTCGAGGATCCCGTAGCTGTTTCTCACCATCCTTGTGATCTTCAGGTATCGAGGCAACTCGTCCACCTCGTGGTCAACCTCCCTGTTGGCAGCACGCATCTCGCCGTCATCCTTCAGCTTCTCATTGTCCACCTGCCGTGGCCGCGAGGCACCTCCGGCGCTCAGCACCCGCTGCTGCCGGTACCACACTTTGGCGATCTCCTCGTCGTACAGCTGCTGCTGCTCGGCAACGTTGTAAGAGTGCACGGGACCTTTGGTCTCCTTCTTGTTCTCGGGTCGCGGCGTGGCCGGTGTCATCGACATCGGCGTGCCAGCCTCTGACTTGTTCTCAACGTTCTTGAGGAACCCACCTTTCATCGAGATCTTCAGGAACGAGAACTGGTCGCCGCGCTTCGACGGATCGCCGAGACCGTGGATCTGAAGCATCGCCTTACCTTGAGTGGCCTGCACAAAGTTCTTGGTGGCATTCCAGGGGGCCAGCTGCAGAGCAATAGACTCCTCGGCGTGCTCCTTCTGCTTCTCGCGCTCGCGCTCCTTCTCGGTGATGTCCAGCGACGAGAGTCTTTCTCTGCGGAACGACTCGATATCGTCGAACCGTTGCTGTGCAGCCTGCATCGATTCGAGGAGGCAGATATCCTCTGGGGAGATCATCCGCCTCGTGGCGTCGTAGCCAGGCACTTTTTCGTGGCCCTTGACTTTCCAAAAGCCTTGGTCCTCACCGGCTCTCTGGTACTCCATGAACTCCTTCAGCCGTTGACGGTTCTGCATGTCGGTGTGGTCAGGGAAGTGCTGCGAGATGTCCTTCACGAGCAAACGCTGATGCGGATTCATGTTGAGCAGGCGGAACACGATCATCTTGAGACGGTTCTTCGAGATCGACGAAACCTTACGGGAGTGAGGTCCGGGCACTTCA
Organism: Xiuguozyma silvatica; assembly: GCA_018344475.1. NCBI lineage: Eukaryota > Fungi > Ascomycota > Pichiomycetes > Pichiales > Pichiaceae > Xiuguozyma > Xiuguozyma silvatica. The sequence goes on along the minus strand of JADIOY010000091.1, from coordinate 20,996 downwards.
ACGGCAGGGAAAGTCTGGCCAATCGTGAACATATGGCCAATGCTCTTCAAAAAGTATCGCTGCGTCGAGCCGTTACCGGAACTACGCACCAGCAAGAAGTCGGTTGGGGCGGCATCGTGCTGGTACAGCGGGGCTCTGATCATCTGGTTGTACAATGTGGGGACGATGTTGCCGTTCTCGACGTAACCAAAGTTCCAGAACGGAGACCGGTCTTCGAGTCCCAAGACGTGCGTCTCGCCAATTGGGAGCTTTGGACGCGAGGTGTCCTGCTCGGTCAACTTACGGTAGTAGTTGATGATCTTGGATCCCATACCGAACTTGCTGAGAGCGACGGGGCACTCCTCGGAGTACTCCATGAAGAAGAACTGGGCGGTGTCTCCAACAGTGAGGTCTTCGGACCGTGGGAACAGCTGCGAGGCGTCCTTGCCTCTGTCACGCTTGCGCTTTCTCGTTCTAGGCTTCGAGAAGAGCATCGTCGTGTTCGACCTGACCTGAAACTGTGGACGGTGGTAGCGGCGCAGTGCTTTAGCGGTAGGCTTGACCGGGTAGTAAGGAGACTGGAGCCGTAGTGCGGGCGGCGCGTGGTCGATCGTGAGGTTGCCGATGGTGGACCGAACCTTCGTGTGGAAGTTCTTCTTGAGAATGCTGTAGGCGGCATCGTTGGACAGGTTGTAGCGGGCCTCGAGCTCGTCGATCGATGACGGGATGCGTGCATGCTCGACAATGGCACCGTCCCTGGCGGCCCACTTCTCCTTGTTGGCCTTCTCGCGGCGCTTCTTCTGCTCGTCCTCCATGAGCAGCCGCGGGTCGTTCATGTCGAGACGCAGGTTGATCGTCTGGAGGTCGAGGCGGCCGTCGACGATGCGGTCGAGGTTGGAGTCCCAGTCGTCGGGGACGATCTTGGGGACGGCAGAAGAGATGTGGCTTTGTTGTTTTTGTTTCTTCTTCGGCGGCTCGCCGTCGATGATGAGCGAGTCGTCCCAGTCTGCCGCGGCGAGGATGAGGTCGCGACGGTACGAGCTGATCGGCTTGGCGGACGGGTACGGCCGCTCGTGGTCCTCCTTGCTGTCCTTTGCGGCGAAGACGCCCTCGGTAGAGAGGACGCGCGGCTCAGGGAGCCACGCGGGGCCTCTCTTGGACGGCTTTGGCACGGAGGTGAGGCGGAACGGTTTGCGCGTGTCCGGGGCCAGCTCGAAGCGCATCTTGGTGGGGATGAGGGGCTTCTTGACGTCCGGCGTCTGCTGGTACGGGAACTGCAGGGGCGTTATCGGGAACAACGTCTGCATCTTGATCGGCTTGCCGCGCTGGAACGATGGGTAGTACACCTTGAGAAGCTTCTGGTCGATCTCTTTTTGGGAGGCCTTGGAGCGGACCTTGCGGGGCTGGGCGGGGGCCGGGGCGACGCCCATGTCGATATCGTCGTCACCGGCCATGTCACCTTCGAGCTCGAGGTCCTTGAGCCCCGCATTGCCCAAGAACGAGTTGTTGAAGAGGCCGCCGGCGACCACGTCGCCGTCGCCGTCTTCGTCGACACCCTGCATTCCTTCCTGTTCTAATTCGGCCATGAGGTCGTCCTCGGGTTCGTCCTCAGGTTCGTCCTCGGGCTGACCGTCGGAGGCATCACCGGCCTCTTCTACAGACCCCTGCCGTGCCAGCTGCGCCCGTGAGGGCTCCTCGTCGGGCAACTCCTCGTCGGCAAGCTCGTCTTCGTCACTGAAGTCCATGGCGTCGTCGGCGTGCTTTGTGGAGCCGTCAAAGACCTGGCTGAAGTCGTACATGCCCATCTGGCCGGCGAGGGCCATCTCGATCCCCTCTTCGTCGTCGGCGGCCTCGTGGAGGTCGTGTGGGGAGGGCATCAGGGTTATATAAAGTGTTATGTAAGGAAAAGGAAGGGCCTCTCGCGAAAAGCTCTAAGGGCCAAAAGCTAAGGGGCCAAAAGTTTCAAGGGGCCAAGAGTTTCAAGGGGCCAAAAGGACCAAAAAAAAAGAGTCCAGCGAGAGAACTCCTGTGCACCACTGCTGCCGATGTCAAGCTGGGGAGAGACACCCCCAGTCCTTATCAGTAGGCATCTCGAGAAAACAAACCCCGCGATGCATCACATCCGATAACGGAGAGCGACCGCGTTCCAGATTCCGCAGGGAGGTACGCTCGATAAGGTGCATCTCCGTTATCTAAAAGCATGCACGAATTGTCCGCGTTGCTGGATTGAGTCACACAAGTCCGAGTAGATAGATCAGCAGCAAAGTCTGCCTGCAAGCTATACACGGTTCGCTGTGCTGTGCTGCGCTGCGCTGAGAAGCCCCCGCACACGGATTCCGCAGCCACGGAAGTTCCCCCCGCCGAGGCGCTAGTTAATAATTTTTCAGGCTCCCGCCAGTCAGTCCTCCCCCCCCAATTAGCACTACAGTTCCTCCTTGGACCGAGACAGTTTGATCTATAGATAAGCACTGTGCATACCGCCCCAGTCCGTAGCTATATATAGAGAATGTTTTCCCGCAGACCGTTGCTGAAGCTGGCCAAGTCCAGACTCGTCCGCTTCAACCTGCCCACCATGATGCAGGTCTCCACTGTGGCTCCAGCCGAGATCGGCCGGTTCCTCCACAAGAAGAAGGACACCATCCCTGTCGACGCCTCCTGGTACATGCCGGGCGAGCCCGTCAACGCGTTCATCAACTTCCAGAAGGAGCGGTTCAATTCGGACGCCGTCTTCTTCGACATCGACAAGATCGCCGACCAGACCTCCAGCTACCCGCACATGCTCCCAAGGCAGGAGGTCTTTGAGAAGGAGGTCGGCCGTCTCGGCATCCCGAAGGATGCGCCCCTCCTCCTCTACGACCAGCAGGGAATCTTCTCCGTCTGTCGTGCCGCCTGGATGTTCGAGGTCTTTGGCCACGACCCGGACCAGATCTACATCCTCAACTCCTACCCGGCCTACAAGCAGTCCTTCTCCGACCCGAACCTCGTCATGGTCGTCCACGAGCTCCACAACCAGATCGACTCCGACATCGTCACCTCGCCCTCCGCTCACCCACCGACCGAGTACGCTGCCGAGTTCGACCCTAGCAAGGTCGTCTCCTATGACCAGCTCAAGGGCCTCGTCGAGTCCGGAAAGATCGGCTCCGAGGTCACTCTTCTCGACGCTCGCAGCCCGGAGCGCTTCTCCGGTAAGAGCAAGGAGCCCCGCAAGGGTGTCCGCTCGGGCCACATCCCAGGCGCCGTCAACACTCCCTACAAGGACTTCCTCACCCCGTCCGACCAGTTCCTCTCCCCAATGACCCTCAAGTCCGTCATCGAAGACCACAACCTCAACGACGACAAGCCCATCGTCGTCTACTGTGGCACCGGCGTCACTGCCTGCGTCGTCCGCACAGCCCTCATCCTCGCCGGCTTCGACCCTGAAAAGATCTCCGTCTACGATGGCTCCTGGACCGAGTGGGGCCAGAGAGCCCCCGATGAGCTCGTCGTCAAGGATGACTAAAGCTAGCGTTGCGCTGCACTGCACTGCACTCTTCTGTACAAACACGATCCTTACGATATTTACTTACCTCTATTAAAAGTCAAACAACAGCGTCTCCTGGCCGATGCTTGTAAACATCGACCGCAGCTGTGCGATCAGCTGCGCCCACTCCTCTGCCGGCGACGCAACCCTCCCGATCTTTTCCGCCAGCATCTCCAGGAGGCCCAGGTATTTCAAAGGCTCCCCGACATCCACCAGCTTCAGCATCATGTCCATGAACAGATCCACATCTGCTCCGTCCGGCCCGGCTTCCGCTGTACTATCCACCCACTGTCTCGTCTTTTCTCTGATCTCGTCGTACCTGCTCAGCGGAATCCCTTGGAACGTCAGCCGCGAGCTCTCTTCGACCATCTCACGGGTGATCGTCACGCCGTACCCCGAATTTACATTCGTCCGCTTCTCCTTCTTCTTCTTCTTCTTCTTTGGTGACACCAGATCTGCAATGTCGTTCTTCCTCCGCGTCCTCTTCCTTGGCGACCACTGCAGCTCTCTCCGCTTCAGCTCTTGCTTGATCTCCTTCTGGATCTCCTTTGGAAGCTCTTTGAATACATCCCAGTTGATCTCGTCCTCGTTCAAGTCGATCATTGTGCATTTCGTAGGAGTGCTCTGCGGAGGAGGAGGACGAGGAGGATGACGAGGAGGAGCTTCTATCACTGGTATTGGCCGTTTAGTAGTCCCGCTCCCACTCTTAAACGGAAGCCGCATCTGCATCACGTCATCCTTGTTCTCCTCTCCAACCAACTTCGTCATCGTCGCGGCAACTCCTCTCAGCTCCTTCGGATCGACACCAAGAACTCGCCACAGATACTTCAGCTCGGTCGTGATCAGTCCGACTTCTCTGGTGTTGATTCCAAACTTGGATGACTTGCTCACAAACTCGCAGTGGCCCATACCAAGAAACTTGGCAGGCTCCCTAGGTGCATCCGGGTGTCGCGTTGCTAGCTTCAGCGTTATCTGAGAGCCGGACACTCGAGCCTCGATCAGACGCTTGCACAGAGCTTTACCAAGGTTCCCTAGAAACTCTTCAACTTGCAGGTCATCGTCAAAGCGAATTCCCCAGTTGATGTCAATGGACAGGCTCTTCCGAGTGAACTTATCTGGATCGCTTAGAATATCGATCGAAGTGTCGTCAATGCCTCGGCAGTAATTGAAAACGGTCTCACCAGTCTTGATACCAAGTATCCGCACCAGTTCACCCTTTGCCATCTCCCTGACCCTAGCCACCGGGACGTTCTTCGCGCCAAGTTCGTTCTCCAGCTTGCTGTTGATCACACATCCGATACCTGGTAGACTTCTGAACTGGATGTCCGACATCACCTTCACTGAGTCCTTCTCTTTCACTTCAAAGATTCCGTCTGGCTTGCCACGTCTTAACGCGATCTTGGCCATCAGGACGTTCGGTCCAGCCCCACAGCTGACCGAACAGTGTGTCCTCTCAAAGACTTTTTCCTTGATCGACCTCATGATCTCCATTGGCTCCGTTGTCTTGGAAAGAGACGTCACATCCAAGAGCGCCTCGTCCACACTGACGGGCAAGAGCGAGTCCACGTCGTACTCCAAGAGAGTGTCGTAGAATATCTGTGAGATCTTTTCGTACTCATCGAACATGTATGGGAGGCAGACGAGTTCTGGGCACATCTTTCGTGCCCTCCCCAGCCACATTCCATTGGAGCAACCTTTGGCACGCGCCAGGTAGTTGCAAGATGCAACATCCGATCCATTGCTTCCATTCGTGACGCATAGTGGTACCTTGCTGATATCGACTGGAGGTTGGTGTTTCAGGGCAGACACTGTGGCAAAGAAGCAGTCAAAGTCGACGTGTAGGACAACCTTCTGTTCTGGAGACCTCTTGTTTCTTTTGGTCAGCACATCGACAGTCCTAAGCAGGAACTTTGATCTCAGCTCCATCTTCCATGTACTGAGATGGTGCAAACGGGATTTGGCAAAGAAAAACTCGAGGAATCTGGGGTCCTTGGCGGTCATGTGCCCGTACTTCGGATCGACAGTCCCTTCGGCTTCCACTTCGGAGACGTCTTCTAGAGGAGGTTCGGGGTCGGTGATGGCGGACAGTTGGGAGACATCAAAGTTATCTTCAGCGGTTTCTTCTTCTTCCTCAGGCTTCGTCAGTGCCTCACCCTGCCTCTTGAACCCTAATCTCTTCTGACCATAGTCATTGTTGATCAGTGCATAGTCACTCCACGGAAGAAGAGTTCCAGCACTGATACTTTCGACAATCCATTCCGGCTTGACTACCTTGTAGTTCCTGAACTCGACCCTCTTCCGTGGGGTCAGGTTCTCGGCAATAATGTGTGTTGCGTTTCCTTTGGCGCCCAGGTAAGCACGAAACTTTCCCCCGTAAAGAACCACGAGCTTGTGGATCTGGCTGATGTCAGGGTGTGTCTTACCGTTGACATAGATGACACAACCGTCAAATATCGGTGGGTAGGTCTTCTGCATAGCCTTTCCAACAAACTCAGCATACTCCTTGTCCTGCGCCTGCTGTTTCCGCTGCTTGTTCTCAAAGTAGCCAACGTAGTCTCCGAACTCAAATCCTTGAGAGGAGGGTCCCGATGGAGGCCGAGCGAAGACGCCTTCAGGGTCCTCGTATTCAGTGGATCTCTTGGAAATCGTTGATGACTCTGGCTCAGGATTAGGATTAGGCTCGGCCTCTGCTCCTTCCTTCTGCTTTAACTGTGCAAGGATCTCATCCTCGTCCATCGTATTGAAACCAAAGGAGCTGCTCTTCCAGGACACATCGGAGTCCCTCGGGCGCTGCGCTGCAGTGTTCAACAAGATTGAGCTCGTTCGTGGTGGTGGTGCCGTCTCTGGCTCTATCTCTGTCTCTATCTCGATTGTCACATTATCACCAGTCTCCACAGACTGGTCATGTTGTGTGTAAACTTCTTCCTCAGTGCTCTGCGTCGATCCATCCTTCCGGTCTTTCTGCATAGATTCGACGGCCTCCGACGATTCCTCCGATTTCTGGCTTTTGACCCTCTCACTCAGCTTGTTCACAAACTGGATGAACTGAGAGTCGTTCATAGACCCCCAGCTGGTCTCAATCTCTTTCAAATGTGGCCTGTCAGTCTCGTTTTCCATCATATCACAACCGTCGCCATCTAATGCATTTTCAACCGCTTGTGACGAGGGGACCTCCACACTTGGCTCCTCGTCGGGTTCTGTGGCACTGCCCTCATCATAATATTCTTCAGCAATGTCTACAGGATCCCTTTGTGTCTTTGGAAAGTTGTCCAGGGGCAGGTCAGAACCACAATCTGCCACTGAACCTCCATCCGAAGAGACCATATCCAACCAGAATCAGTTGAAGTCCCTGATATTATTTTTTTATTTTACGCTTTTAGTAGACCTCTAAACGATATATGAGTTTTTAGATGATAGATACGAACTGAATGATTTCCATGCCTGTTGAGCTTTGCTTTGCGCGCGTTTGTTTTGATCCGTCCCCACGTTAGATGACGTTCCTTCTTCTGAAGGCTGGATCGTTGTAGTAAACGTCGTTTGAGTTGTTGTTTCCGGACGAGTAATCGTATGCGGCATTGTTGTAGCCAGTCTCGGCCTGGTTGCCCGAGCTGAAGTTGAAGTCGTCCTGACGTGTGTTTGCGTTGGTAGTGCCTGCAGCACCAGCAGATGGCTGTGGGTACTCCTGGCGGCTGTAGCTGCTGCTGTTGTCGCTTCTGTTGACGTACTGTGGCTCGGAGACAAAGTTGGTGTTCGAGCCGGTATAGTTCTGGTCGGAAGGAGCGGGAGGCAGATCCTTGTTGTATGCACTGTCCGTCGACGGCGTCATGCCGTTGGTTTCGCCGTATGCGTTTGGTTCCTCGGCGTAGGCCTCCTTCTGGTCGGTTGGCAGCAGGGAGTCTCTATTCTGGTCCTTCATGGCGGCGGCGCCGAGCTGCTGGAGCTCGTAGTCGGCGTTGGTGTTGCCGGCGTTGTCTCTCTGCATGAATGCCTGGCGGTCGTCCTTGGTTGGCTGGTACTGCGTGTCTGGGTTGCGGTGCACGATGGCCAGAACGCACGAGACGATCGTGACGATCAGAATGATGAGGGCAAAGATGGCGTTGAGGATGAAGTAGACGACGGCGGCGACCGAGGAGACAACCTGAGGCTGCTTGAACACGTTCGAGAAGAAGAGGAAGAAGATCGAGTTAACGAGGTTGACCAGAGCAATGAAGATGTTGAAGCTGTTGGTTCTCTTGTCCATGTACGGTCTCTTCCAGCAGACGACGACGGTGTAGATGATCTCGATGGCGAAGATCATGACGGCGCAGATCTTGCCGTGGTGCTGCAGGACAGCGATCAGGAGGGCCTTGACGAAGAGGTAGGCCATCAGCACAGGGACCCACCAGTAGTGGGAGGCGGTGTACTGGGCGTAGAGGAAGCCGAACTTGCTGAGGAACTTGGAGTCACCGTAGAGCAGGTATGCCGGGTTGCCATTCTCGTTGAGAGAGCGCTTGCCCTGGCGGATGATTCTGTAGGTGGCGTAGCACATGAGGGCCCAGGAGAGGAGACCGACGATGACGGCGAAAGCCATGCAACCGGAGGAGTCGTTTCTGGTGAACTCCCAGATGCAGAAGAGTGTGATCTGAGAGAATGTGATGGAGATCAGACGGTAGAGGATACCCTTGATGATCTGCTGCCAATGGGCACGGAATCCAGTGAGAGTGGTTGGCTTGATGGTTCCCGTGCGGGCGAGAAGGGCGAGGATTCCTCTGAAGAGCAGAACGAAGACGATGACGACGAATCCGATAAAGAGGAAGAAGGTGATGCTGGTCATGAAGATGTTGGAGATCTCGATGCCGGCGAGGTATGCGGCACGCTGGACACCTCTGAGGACGAGGATCTTGGAGCCAAGGTTGAACTCGTCGGTTGTGTAGAGGGAGGAGTTGTCGAGGACGTCGCCGCTGGCACCGGAGGCAACAGAGACGGCACGCTTCATGAGGGCCTTCATCTTCTGGACGGAGATGGAGATGACGGCCTCGTTGGCGAGGACCGAGGTGACCTTACCGCCAGTCGACTGGACGTACCAGTAGAACATTTTCTGCATGAACTCGGCCTTGATGACTCCCAAGGACCACATGAAGTTCTGGGCCCAGGCGGCAGCGATAGGGGGCACCTTGGCGACACCCATCATGGCGAGGACGGCGAGAGACTGGAAGTAGATGAAGAGGGAGCAGGCGTTCGAGGCGATGTGGGAGGCGGTCGAGGAGTGGCCCCAGAGCGAGACGAGCGTGGAGACAACGAGACCGAAACCCGAGATGACAGCGATTGGCCACCCGGCGTAGCGGGTCTGGACGGTCTTGCCGTTCTCGAGGTTGGCCTGGACGCAGGCGACCATGGTGCCATTGGCGTTTCCGTCGTCGTCGAGCTGGTAGACGTGGACCTCGACGTAGGCATCGAGATCTGGGACGCCGTAGGCGACGCCAGGGATGGATGGGATCTGGTCGGAGTCGATCTTGTAGGTACCGGAGATGTCCAAATGGCCCGAGGTGAGTGGGCAGATCGACTTGATTCCAAAGTCGCAGAGATTCATGGAGCCGGAGTAGACCTTGAGGCCGTAGGCGACGATCTCGTACTCTGCCGAGACCTTGCCGGTGATGAGCGAAGAGCCGATGATGTTGTAGACGATCGAGTGGTTGGAGGGGTAGTAGGTGACGGCGAAGTAGGAGGAGGAGAACTGGGAGTTCTCCATGCAGGTGAGCAGCGAAGAGGTCCTGACCAGCTTGTTGGCGAAGGCCAGCGGCGCGGTGAACAGCAGCAGCAGGAAGGAGAGAAGCATGTCTGGCTGGCTTGTGCTGTAACTGTAAACTGTGTTTAAGCTGGGGAAGACTGTGTGGGGTTTAATTAGGAGAGTTTTTCAAAGGGGGCTCGCCAGATGCGGTAGTAGAGAAGACAGACAACCTGAGGACCGCTGCAGGTGGTTTTTTGCTTGCGAAGGTAGTAATTCTAGATTTATGCGCAATGGGAGAAATTCCAGGGGTTCGCTCAATGGGGTACGCAGTGGAGGCAGTGGAGGCAGTGTTTTTTTTTTTTTTCAAGGGGGGGGAAGGCTGGGTTGGCGACCGTCCGGATTAGGCAATGGAGAAGTTTGATCTGGGAGGGGGGAGGGCGACGACGAAATGGAGGAGTATATAAGCCAAAACTACTGTAAGCTAAGCCAGTTTCATGGCACCGCACTGCACTGGACATCACCGCGCCGTGTTGTTGTCGGTGCTTCGCGTCGAGCGGGTTGTCTGTCGAACTACGTCATTTCCCACTCCTGCAGCTAGGGAGGATCTGTTTCATCCAAAAATATCTTCGAAACCCCGTCGCTAAATATAGCAGGACCACGATGGGGAAGAAAAAAACTCGATCCGGTTTTCTATCTGGCATCTGTGCACCGCAAAAGTCCGATTGGATTGTGCATCCGTACACCATGGTGGAGGGAGCGAGCGAGCGAGGTCACCCACATCTCCCAGTCGTGTGTGACCCAACGCTTCCCCTCATTTCCTCTTTTGGAAATGAGGGGAAGCTCGATGGACGAAGGGAAGCCAGCGAGGTATCTGTCTGTCTGGAGCCAAGGAGTGACTGCGGAGGCTGTAGCGGCAGGCTAGTCAAGGGTTAAAGGAGGGTATATCGAGGGGACCGGAGGTCCGGTGGTCCAGACCGTAGAGGGATCTTCAGCCAGTGGGAGCAGGTTAACTGAGGGGACCCCCACAGTTTCGGACCCCCACAGTCTCGGACCCCCACAGTATGAGACACTCAGTAGGAATTTGGGGCCCTGTAGTAACATGTGTGGGTAGGTAAGTACATGGAGCTAGGTGGAGCGGAGATGTCAGGAGGACAGCTCGTAGTGGGCAGTGAGTGGGACGGGTCGAGGTGGACGGCTCGTAATGGGCAGTGAGGAGGACATCTCGTACTGGAACTGGAGCAGTCGGTGGGGTCCTACAGTCAGAGAGGTGGCGCCAGTTAGCCCGTCTACAGCCGTCCCCCCTCCTCCTTTCCCGGCCGCCTGTTCACCACCCAATATATTTGCGAGCGACCATTCGAGCCTCGGTATCTTTGGCTCCTAGTTTTCAGGGATTGTCTCCCACAGGAAAACAGACGCCAAAGTTGGCCCATAGACACGGGGAGGCCTATCGACCCGGACCTATACACGGGCCTATACACGTACACACTCTAAGCCGTCCATGTTAATGCCGTGCCACCCTCCGACCGACTTCTTCACAAACTCACTTCCAAATTGGACTCCTCGGACTGCCGGCAACTATCTGAGATCTACCACTGGCTTATCTTACACGGCCCCGCATTTAGAGGACCCTGTAGACACTACATCGGCATATCCGCGCCAGCCCGCCCTCCCGGCTCCGAGCCCACTCACTCTACTTCTGAAGAGGGGCAGCGAGCGGAGGGACCCTGCTCCGACCTCATTTTTTTTTTTATTTTCACTCTCCCTAGCTTTCGCGCCTCCGCGCGGCTCCTCCGCCCGAAGAAGAAAGTGCGGGGAAGAAGGACTGGGATGTGGGGGAGCCAGAGTGGTATATAAGGGAGTGCAAAGTACCCTGTTTTAGGAGACCCTGGAAAGTATTCAATTTCAACTACAGCCTCCTCCCAACATGCCTGAAAAACAACTCGAGAACGCCCACCTCATGAACGAGAAGGCCGTTCCCGTCCCACAGGGATTCTTCGACCGCCACCCAAGCAAGCCTTGGCTCTCCTCCCTGGACGAGTACAAGGAGATGTACAAGGAGTCGATCGAGGACCCTTCGAGCTTCTTTGGCAAGATGGCCAAGGAGAACCTCGACTGGATCCGTCCATTCACCATTCCAAAGGCCCCTGCTGCTCCGCACAGCAGGGACAACGGCGGCGAGCCATCCGCCTGGTTTGTCGACGGCCAGATCAACGCCAGCTACAACTGTGTCGACCGCTGGGCCTTCAAGGACCCAAAGAAGGCCGCCATCATCTACGAGGCTGACGAGAAGGACGACGGCCGCGTCATCAGCTACGGTGAGCTGCTCAAGGACGTCTGCAAGTTTGCCCAGGTGCTCAAGAACTTGGGCGTCAAGAAGGGTGACACCGTCGCCGTCTACCTGCCGATGATCCCTGAGGCCATCGTCACTTTGTTGGCCATCGCCCGTATCGGCGCCGTCCACTCGGTCGTCTTTGCCGGCTTCTCCTCGGGCTCTCTCAGAGACCGTATCAAGGACGCCGACTCGCGCATCGTCATCACCACCGACGAGTCCCTCCGTGGCGGCAAGATCATCCAGACCAAGAAGATCGTCGACGACGCCCTCACCGGCTGCCCTGAGGTGCGCAACGTCGTTGTCTTCAGACGCACCGGTAACCCACAGCTGCCTTGGACTTTCGGCCGCGACCTTTGGTGGCACGACGAGGTGAGCAAGTACCCATCGTACTGCCCACCGGAGCCAGTCTCCGCCGAGGACCCTCTCTTCCTGCTCTACACTTCTGGATCCACCGGCAAGCCAAAGGGCATCCAGCACTCGACCGCCGGCTACCTGCTCGGCGCCATGCTCACCACCAAGTACGTCTTTGACGTTCACCCAGAGGACACCATCTTCACCGCCGGTGACATTGGCTGGATCACGGGCCACTCGTACGTGGTCTACGGCCCACTCCTCAACGGTGCCACGACTGTCGTCTTCGAGGGAACCCCAGCCTACCCATCGTACTCGAGATACTGGGAGATCGTCGACCAGTACAAGGTGAACCAGTTCTACGTTGCCCCAACGGCCCTGCGTCTGCTCAAGCGCGCCGGCACCGACTACATCAAGGACTTCAAGCTCGACTCTCTGCGTGCTCTCGGATCCGTCGGCGAGCCAATCGCCGCCGACGTCTGGGAGTGGTACAACGAGAACATCGGTCGTGGCAAGGCTCACATCTGTGACACCTACTGGCAGACCGAGTCTGGCTCTCACCTGATCTGCCCTCTGGCTGGTGTGACCCCAACGAAGCCAGGCTCGGCCTCTCTGCCATTCTTCGGTATCGAGCCGGCCATTGTCGACCCGGTCACGGGCGAGGAGCAGGAGGGCAACGAGGTTGAAGGTGTTCTGTGCGTCAAGACCTCGTGGCCATCGCAGGCCAGAACCATCTGGCACGACTACAACCGGTTCCTGGACACCTACCAGCGTCCATACCACGGCCACTACTTCTCCGGCGACGGTGCCGCCCGCGACTCGGACGGCTTCTACTGGATCCTGGGACGTGTCGACGATGTTGTCAACGTCTCTGGCCACAGACTGTCGACCGCTGAGATCGAGGCCGCCGTCATCGAGAACCCAGCCGTTTCCGAGTCCGCCGTCGTTGGCTACCCTAACGAGCTGACGGGCTCTGCCGTTGCCGCCTTTGTTGCTCTCAAGAACAAGAAGGTGGATGACGAAGACGCTGTCAAGAAGGAGCTGATCATGACGGTCAGAAAGGAGATCGGACCGTTTGCCGCACCAAAGCTGGTGATTCTGGTTGACGACCTGCCAAAGACGAGATCGGGCAAGATCATGAGAAGAATCCTGCGCAAGATCCTTGCCGGCGAGGAGGACCAGCTGGGAGACATCTCGACGCTGTCGAACCCGGAGGTTGTGGAGCACCTTATCCACGCTGTGAGAGCGATCCGCTAAGTATACATATAAATATGATGAATATAATGAAGTACGAGATGAGCTTACGTAACGATGCTACTAAAAAAAGGGTCCATAGAGAGGAATGCCAAAACAGTTGCTTAAAGAGGTCCGTCGGGGCAAAACCGGCGTGCGTCTGCTTAGTGTATAGATGGCCGCGCTTATACGGCTACGCATACATGGGCCGCGCTTACATGGGCCGCGCTTACATGGGCCCCATTTACATTGGCCCCCCTCACGGTTGCTAGCGCGTGGGGGGGTGCAGACGCGCTTCCAAAAAAAAACCGTGCAGGAAGCGTGGGCGTAGCAGTGAAAGGCTGAGGTAGGCTGTGTGCCGACGGGACCTGCGGGAAGTGGGGAGTAAGCTCATGGGAGTGTGGGGTGCGCTCAGGGTAGTACTGGGGTGCGCTCAGGGAGGCGAATACGAGGCAAGTGTTTGGGGGGGTGGATTAGTTTGGTCGCCTTTGTGGTCGAATTGGTTGCTGGGGGTTTGCTGGGGGTTTGCTTGGAGGATAACGAGGCGGAGTAGTAAGGTATGGGGTATGGAGGGACTGATGGTGGAATGAGGGGAGGGGGAAAATGATGGAGCAAAATGAGGTGAAATGAGGTGAATTGATGTGAATTGAGGAAATTGTTGAGGCTAAGGAAGGTCTCGATGGACTGGATGGTGGCTGGCTCTACACTGTCTCGATGTCGTATCCTATAGGCATGCAGATGCAGGATTTTTTTTTTTTTTTTCACTCCTTCCAAAAATAATCCCCCCGCCCGTCGCGCCCGCCGGCCGCGCCAGATCAACTTTTCTGCCCCAATTTAGGGCTTCCCTCTTTTAGCCCTTTCCTCTTTATCCACCGTCTGTTTGCGCCATGCTGTTCTTCAACCTGCTGGCCGTCTGGCTGACGGCGCTGACGTCCGGCGTGTTCGCCAACCGCCAGCTCACCGCCACCTCGCTGGTGTCCTGCATGAAGGACTCCAAGATCGACCCGCACTACTTTAACGTCGTCTTTGACGCCGACAAGAAGAGCATCAAGTACGACATCTCGCTCACCACAGAGCTCTCCGGCTACATCTACGCCAAGATCAGCGTGTACGTGTTCGGCATCAACGCCATCCAGGAGAACATGAACTTCTGCAGCTCCGGCTGGAAGCAGTTCTGCCCGATCTACCCTGGCTCGCTCGAAATCGAGTCCGTCCAGTACATCGACGAGTCCTACGTCAAGATGATCCCTGGTGCCGGCTTCACGTTCCCGGACCTCGACGCCACCGTGCGCGTGGTCGTCTATGATGCCGACGGCAACAACATCGGCTGCCTGCAGGCCGCCTTCACCAACGGCAAGACCGTCTCGCACATCGGCGCCAAGTGGGCCACTGCCGTCGTCGCCGGTATCGGTCTGCTGCTCTCGGGCTTCCTCTCGCTCTTTGGCAACTCCGCCTCCGCCGCCAGAATGTCCGCCATGGCCGCCGCCCTCTTCACCTACTTCCAGGCCGTCATCATCATGTCGATGCTCCACGTCCAGAAGATCCCCCCTATCGCTGGCGCCTGGTCCGAGAACCTCGCCTGGACCATGGGCCTCATCCGTGTCGGCTTCATGCAGAAGATCTTCCGTTGGTACGTCCAGGCCACCGGCGGTACTCCGACGCAGTACCTCACCTCGACCTCGACGGAGACCTCCGTGCTTGCCCAGAAAAAACGCTCCTGGGACCCTACAGGCCTCTTCTCCGAGGCCGCACGCAAGGCCGTCGGTGTCGCCGGCTCTGTCTTTGAGACCGCCACCGGCGGAACCGGTGCGACCGGCGGCATGGACGGCCTCCCTCAGTTAGACTCTGGCCACTCCACCGCCTTTGAAATTCAGAACCTCGCCAAGCGTAAGACGATCACCTTCAAAGAGAGCAAGAACCTCGTCGACGTCGACAACGTCTCCGGCTCCAGCTACCTGACTCTGCTCAGAGGCATCAAGCGTGTCGGCTACAAGGCCAACATCGAGCCGACCTCGATCGTCTCCACCGGTTTCGCCTTCTTCGTCGTCTTCCTCTACGTCCTCGTCGCCTTCTGGCTGCTCTTCCGCCTGATCTCCGTCAAGTCCAAAAAGCACCACTTTGGCGAGCGCAAGCTTGACCTCAACTATTCCTGGGGCGCCACGTTCAAGGGAATTCTGCTGCGTTACATCTACATCGGCTTCCCGCAGCTCATCACGCTCTCTCTCTGGGAGTTCATCGAGCACGACTCGGCTGCCGTCGTCGTCATCGCCGTCTTCCTTCTCCTGCTCGCCCTCAGCACGATGGGCTACGCCTGCTGGAAAGTCATCGGCTTTGGTCGCCAGTCCGTCCAGTCCCACAACAATGCCGCCGTTGTGTTGTACGGTGAGGATGACGTGCTCAAGAAGTACGGTTTCCTGTACACGATCCTGGATGCTCCAAAGTACTACTTCTGTGCCATCATTCTCGGCTACGTGCTGATCAAGTGTATCTTTGTCGGCCTTGGCCAAGGCTCGGGCAAGGTCCAGGCCATGTGCATCTTCCTTCTCGACCTCGCCTACACCATCTACATGGGCATCAAGAAGCCGTACCTGGACAAGCCGACGAACATCATGAACATCCTGATCAACTCGGTGATTACGGTCAACTCGTTCTTCTTCACCTTCTTCTCGGGCATCTACGGCGCCCCCTCGGCCGTTGCCTCGATCATGGGCCTCGTTTACTTCATCCTGAACGCCGCCTTTTCCCTGATCCTGCTGCTGTACGTGCTGTTCTTCGCCTGCGTTGTTCTCTTCTCGAAGAACCCTGACGCCAAGTTCTCGCCCGCCAAGGACGACAGAATGTCCTTCAAGAAGAAGCACCAGTCGCTCTACACGTCGCCGGACGGCGCGGAGGAGCTGATGGACTTGGGTAACGTTGCCCGCGGCCACGACGCCAACTGGGCCTCCGAGATGTACAAGCTGCGCGACATGAACGGCGAATCGTCGAACTCGAGCTCTGGCGCCGTCCTGAAGGACGACGACGACCACGCCGACACGCACTCGATCGGTGACAAGGTGAAGTCTACCCTGACAAGAGGAAAGAGTATGCTGTCTAGAACAGGAAGCAAGATGCTTGGTAAGAAGTCTGCTACAAAGAGTCCTGCCAAGAGTCCTGCCAAGAGCACTACTACCAACACCAGCCCGGTGCGCCAGCAGCAGCAACAGCAACAGCAAACCCAGGGGCCTGACATCTCTGTTGGAGATACCTCTGAGGACCCACTGACGCAGCCGCCGCAGATGGCTCAGCACAACCGGATGGAATCGATGGGATCGACGTCGGTGAACGGCTCGCTGTACAACGATGCCACGACGCCTGCCAAGTACAACTACCTGTAACTGGCACTTCATAGATGTACACTATAAGAAAAGATCAATTGTTAGAAGTTTCTGGGTAGGATTGGATGATTCGTTAACTGTGATTTTGAATTGACTTTGGGATTTACACAACCTTTTGCTTGATGAAGAACTTCTTGAGTGTCTGCATCTCGAGGTAGCAGCAGCCTGCGAGCACGATGATCTGGACGATGGTCCATTTGACGCTGTTGGAGTTGACGGCCTCGGAGAGGTCTCTGAACTGGGCCTCTCTGCCGCGGAAGGCGAGGTAGTCGATCTTGATGTTCTCGAGGCGGCGGTAGAGGTTTCTGAGCTGCAGCGTCGAGCCGACCTTCTCGGCGTCGGGTCTCTCGAGGATCGACGAGTCGCCGACCTCGATGTCGATGGTGATCTTCGACTTGGAGGCCAGAGCGTAGCCGCCTGCCGCCACTGGAGTCACGCAGACTCTGTGGTCGCCAGAGTCGAGCGCTGTGAACAGGAACCGGCCGTTCTCGCCGCGCTGGTTGGCCACCTTGTGGTTGTTGTCGAACACTTCCTCCGTCGTGAACATCAGGTTCAGGTTCGACTCGTGGTCGCCCATGTACGTCTTTCCATTGTCCTTGGAGGCCTCAACCTTGTACTTGACGAGGAGCAGCGAACCCTGCTGGAGCTCCTTGTAGAAGCACTTGGTCTGCTTAGGCTCGAGGTAGAAGTACATCGAGCACAGCGCCGTCTGCAGCAGCGTCAAAAGGGCGAAAACTGGTGCGATCTTCATGGTGCCTAGAAAGAGGATACCGTGTTCTACCGGGCTAGAAATGGCCCACCCCTGCTCTCTATATTTTTTCGCGTCGGCAAGCGAAAAAAAGTTGACTGAAAAATTGATTGCACTGAAAATCCCACTGAAAAACCCCGCTGAAAAATCCCACTGAAAAATTGATCTCGCGTTCACACCTCTTTTAAGGCTGTGCAGACCAAACGAAGGGGACACCATTAGTTGGTTTAGAGGCGTACAGGTAGGGCACATTGGCATGAATCTCTCACTACTCGATCCCTTCGCTGTTGCCAGCGACTTCCCAGAAACTCTCACCGAGACCCTATCCTACGGCTACTCCACCTTCATCCGGTACAACGAGAAAGGTGACTATCTGGCTTCTGGTTTGGCCGACGGTACGATCGTCATCATCGACGCCGAGACGAACAATGCCGTGCTCGTTCTGCGCGGCCACACGCGCGCCATCACGTCGTTGAGCTGGTCCGGTGACGGCCGGTACCTTTTGTCGAGTTCCCGCGACTGGAAGGTCAATCTGTGGGACCTGAAGACGGCCAAAGTTGTCCGGTTCGTCGAGCTCGACTCGCCCGTCTGGAACTGCGTCCTGATCCCGGGCCAGCTGTACCAGTTCGTCGCGGCGCTCTTCGACGCCGACGCCGTCTTTGTGGACATGTCCGAGGACTCTGCAGGGCAAGGACATGCGAAAATCACGAAGCTTCAAACAGAACCGCTCGGTGCCGAATCTGACGAGTCCGATTCCTCCTCCAAAGCCAAGAAGCACCTCACGTTGACCGTCGAGGTGTCGCCGCAGGGCTCGCGGGTGCTCTGTGGCACGAGCCGTGGCTGGTTAAACGTCGTCGACGTTAAGACCTTAAAGACGGTTCACTCTGTCAAGACCTGCGACGCTAACATCAAGGGCATCGAAATCGCGCCGAACGGTCAGCGGCTGATCGTCAACTCCGGAGACAGGATGCTCCGGCAGTACAAGGTGCTCGACGAGACGTACACGTCTTTGGAGCTTGAGCAGAAGTACCAGGATGCGGTCAACCGGATTCAGTACAACTCGATCAAGTTCAACCACGACAGCGAGTACATGTGCGCGTCGACGCTGGGCTCCTCGCACGACATCTACATCTGGGAGACCACGATGGGCTCGCTCGTCAAGATTCTCGAAGGCTCGAACGAGGAGCTGATCCAGGTTGACTGGAATTACCGCCGGTGCGCCATTGCCGCCACGGGCATGGATTCTGGCATGATCTACTGGTGGGGCGTAGTGGTGCCGCAGAAGTGGTCGAACCTGGCCCCGGACTTTGAGGAGATCGAGGAGAACATCGACTACGAGGAGAAGGAGGACGAGTTCGACCGGATCGATGAGGCGATCGAGTCGGAGCGGCAGCAGGCCGGCGAGCAGGAGGAGGTGGACGTGACGACGAAGGAAGAGAAGGATGCCAGAGGCTTCCCGTTCATCGACTCGTTCGTGATAGAGACGGTGCTGTAAGGGCACTGTAACGGTTGTTGTGATAGGATTATAGATAAAAACAGGGAAGATAGGTTGGCATTTTCTCTATGGTGGGTTCTGCCTATTATTAGCCTTAAGTTTAAATCACAGACGACTCGTGGATCTTGGCGTAACGTCCGGATGGGTCCTCGGCGCATCCCCACTCGGCCTTTGGAATCCATCTCATGACGGTGGATGCGGCAGCCTTCGATGGGAAGAGCTCGTCGAAGAGGCATCTGTAATAGTAGGCCTCCTTGGTGTGAGGGATGTCGGATCCCCACTCTGGCTTAGGGTGGGCGAACTGGTCGTCGGAGACCATCTTCTCGGCGAGGTCCTTGAGGCCGTCAATCCAGGAGTAGCCGACACCGTCGGAGAACTGCTCCTTCTGTCTCCAGAGGATCTCGTCCGGCAGGTATGGCTTGACGTCTGGCTCGTCGCTGGTGTCGAAGGCCTTTCTGAGGATGTACTTCTCGATGTGGTCCTTGTCGATCATCTTGTACTTAGGGTCGATGTTCATCGTGAGCTGGAGGAAGGCCTTGTCCAGGAATGGGACACGGGCCTCGAGACCCCAGGCCATCGTGGACTTGTTGGCACGCAGGCAGTCGGCGAGGTGGAGGTTCTTGACGCGCTTGACGCACTCGGTGTGGAACTCGTCGGCGGTTGGGGCCTGGGCGAAGTAGAGGTATCCGCCGAAGATCTCGTCGGAGCCTTCGCCGGAGAGGACCATCTTGACACCCTGTGCCTTGATCTTACGGGAGAGGAGGTACATTGGGGTGGAAGCACGGATGGTGGTGACATCGTAGGTCTCGAGATGCCAGATGACGTCCTTGAGGGCGTCGAAGCCCTCCTGGAGGGTGAAGTTGTGCTCGTGGTGGTAGGTGCCGATGAACTTGGCGACCTTCTTGGCGGCGATCAGGTCTGGGGCGCCTGGGAGGCCGATAGCGTAGGAGTGGATCTTGGTCCACTCAGAGAGGGTGAGCTCACCTTCGTCGGTCATACCAGTGAGATGGGTGGATGGCTCGCTGTCGCTGGTGGAGTGGTCGTGGTTCTTGGTGGCCTTGTGGGTCTCTCTGGCGGCGATCGAGGCGATCAGAGAGGAGTCGAGGCCACCGCTGAGGAGGACACCGAATGGCACCTCGGCCATGAGTCTCTTTCTGACGGCGCGCTCGAGGGTCTCTCTGATCTCCTTGTAGTCGAGCGGGCCGGAGGCGATGCGGTTTTCGTCGAACCAGTCTGGCTCGAAGTAGCGGGTGATCTTGTCGGTCTTGGAGTCGTAGACGTTGCCCGGTGGGAACGAGATGATCTCGTCGCACTCATCCATGATGGCCTTGAGCTCGGAAGCGAAGAAGACGGCCTTTGGCTTCGAGGACGAGCGGCCCATGTACAAGGTGGTGATTCCGATAGGGTCGCGGGCGGCGATGATGCGGTCCTCCTTGGTGTCGTAGAGGGCCCAGGCGAACATGCCGTCGAGGTACTTTGGAGCGTCGATGCCGTACTTCATGGCAAGGGGGATGACGGTCTCGCAGTCGGACATGGTCTGGTAGTCGTAGTCAGGGAACTGCTCTCTGAGCTGGATGTGGTTGTAGATCTCTCCGTTGACGGTCAGGATGTAGCGGCCGTCCGTGGACTTGATAGGCTGGGCGCCGGACTCGACACCGACAATGGCAAGTCTCTCGTGGCAGAGAATGGTGGAGTTGGCGACGGAGTTGCCAGACCAGTCTGGGCCTCTGTGGCGGATGCGCTTGGAGTACTCGAGGGCCTTTGGCTTGAAAGCCTGGACATCGGGCACCTGGTAGGCGGCGAATATTCCACACATGTTTGCTTGGTTGGTGGTTGGTTGGTGGGGGTTTTAAAGGGAAGAGTTTTCCGGGGTCTCTCGAGATTTTTCACTTTTTTCAGCGGCCAGCGAGATTTTTCAGCGCTAAGACTCTTTTCAGCCGAGGTTTTTTTGTTATCAGTCATAATAAGACGGGGAAAATTTTTTCCGAGCGAGATGGGCTGGTGTAGGGGAGTCATGTGGGGAAGGGTAAGTTTGAAGGAGGATGGAATGGATCCTTCTTGCCCGATACCAAAGCCAGGAATGCCGCGTCTCTCTTCCCCCCCCCCCTCCTCCTTTTTTAGAAACTCTGTGCGAGATAGTGTGAGAAACCCGTGGGAGAGATGCCAAGCCCTACGATGAGTCACACAGTTTATCAGTAGAGGTAGGGGAGTGCCGTATGTCAGGATGCACCCCCTATCTGTTCGGGATTGCCGAAGG
>JADIOY010000090.1:0-28105 GCA_018344475.1 Xiuguozyma silvatica | reverse complement strand
GGTACAGAGGAGACACTGATACAACTGCCAATTCAATTGAACCGTCTCTCTTATTATGTCCATCGCAGCCTATGTCCACAATATGCGCTTTTTACTATACCACCGATTCACTTCCATCTCAAACCTCCAGAACCTACTCATGACCATGTTCCCGTTAATTTGGGGGCCCGTCAATTGGGGGCATACCATATTCTCACTAATTGGGACTACGTTCGTGACTATTCAGATTTATGCATTTGTACAAACTAGGCAAAGAACTTCTGGAAAGCCTTCTTCTCCTTCTCCTTGCGCTCGCTCAGACTCTTCTTCGTGTCGGCAAGCTTCTTCTTGATGCCAGCATCGGTGGGCTGCAGCTCGAGGGCCTTCGAGTAGTCCTTCAAGGCGTCCTCCTCGTTGTGGCCCTGCAGGTGGCCAGTGGCACGTCTGTAATATGCCTTGGCCTCGGTCTTGGCATCCAGAAGCTCGCACTCAAGCGCCTTGTTGGCGTACTTGACGGCGTCAGCAGCGTGCTTGCCGTTGAGAGCGGCCTGCGCAGCGTTCGAGTAGCAGGTGGCCTTCAACGTCCAGTACTCCTTGACCTGCTCCTCGGGCATGTCCTCGGGCTGGTAGCTGTCCAGGTATCCGGCGGCCTTCGAGTACTTCTGAACGGCAGTGGAATAGTCGGCCTTCTTGTAAGCAGCAGAGCCGAATCCCTTGATGGCAGTGGCAGCCTCAAAGACGGACTGGGGCTTCGTCTGGTCCACAGTAGGCTCGTCGTCGAGAACCTGCTCGTAGGTGTCACCGTAGGCGTCTGGGAACGAGAGCGCATCACCCTCCTTCAGCTCACCACACTCAGAGATGACGCAGTCAACAACGGGCCGGTCCTGCTCACCGGTCTTCTGCTGCTCGATCTGGCGCACAACGGACTTGCCCTTGAGCACGTGACCGAACACCACGTGCTTACCATCGAGGTGCGGAGTCGGGACGGTGGTGATGAAGAACTGCGAGCCGTTCGTGTCCTTGCCGGCGTTGGCCATCGACAGCAGGAACGGTCTGTCGTGCTTGAGCACAAAGTTCTCGTCCTCGAACTTCTCGCCGTAGATCGACTTTCCACCGGTTCCGTCACCCTTGGTGAAATCACCACCCTGGATCATAAACTGTGGGATGACTCTGTGGAAAAGCGAGCCCTTGTAGCCGAAGCCCTTTTCGCCGGTGCAGAGGGCCTTGTAATTGGCGGCGGTCTTTGGCACGACGTCGTCAAAGAGCTCAATGGCGATACGACCAGCCTTGGAGTCGCCGATGGTGATGTCTAGGTAGACCCTCGAGCGCTTGGCATCGGCTGGAGGGTTGTTAATGACGTCGTTTGGAGACTTCTCGGTTGTGGCAGGGGCAGGGATGGCACTCATGGTACTCTAATGTAGTTGTGTTGTCTGTACTGGAAGAATAGGGGGTGAAAGATGGGGTAGTTTTTCACTATATATACGGATGGGGAAATTTCTAGAACCTGGGGAAGGACGGAGTTAGAAGTCGTCGTCGTCGTCGTCGTCGTCGTCGTCAACGTTAATGAGGATTTTGGTATGGGTCTTTGATGGTGTGTTGAAGAGGTCCTTTAGCAGTGGGTCGAATGATCCTGCAGTAGGTGTAGTTTTTACCGGGCTGGCTTGGGTTCTTCTGGCGGATCTTGGCGGCAAATCATGCGGATCATGCGGATCTGGCGAGCTCTCCGGAGAAGTGGCTTGAAGTGAGCGCCTTGCACGTCTAATTGGGCGCTGATGAGTAGCAATTGAACGGGATGGCTTCGTAGGGCTCTTTGATGGACTTTTCAGCGGGCTTCTGGCAGCCTTTGGCGACCTCTTTGGGAAAGACTGCCTCCTTGGACTCTGATGCTGGTTCCAGACCAGCCGCTTCAGACGCTCGTTCACCGCCGGGTCGCTCAGTTCAATTGCCTTGCGCAGCAGCTGAACCTTGCCCGGCGTCAGCGGGGAGCCCTCGCTCCTCGTGAGTGCCAGCGGATCGTCCCCACAGTCGTCCGAGAGAACGTCCCGGCGGGCTTGTACGGATGCCTTCCTTGGAGGCGTCGAGACTTCCGGCTGTGCCTGCCCCACATCAAGATTGTCCGGCTGGTGTGACCGCATCACGCGTCCACGCCCCCTCCGGCTCGCCTTAAAGAAGTCCGGGTGCTCCCGCAGCAGCTCGTCGTAGTACTCCTCGTCGGACTCGGTCATGACGGGGACTCCATTGTCGTTCCCACTACCACTCCCATGGCTTCCATTGCGCCTCACAAACACCGTCTCCTGCATCTCCTGGGTCTCCCTTTGCTGCTCGTCGGCCACCTCAGCCAGAAACAGGCTCTTCCACACGTTGTCCTGCTGCTCCATTGAGTCGTCCAGCGATCTCAGATGGCCGGTGTCCTCGACGATCTCGCCCGTTTCGAGGTCCAACACATCGCCCTGCTCGTCCTCGCCGAGGCCATCGTACTTGTCGATGACGCGGCGCCACCGCTCGCGCGCTCGCTCGAGCAGCACCCGCCGTTCAGGGTCTTGAGACTCGGGCATTAAAAAGAGATAGGGTGATTGAAGAAATGTAATTGCAATTGATTGATCTATATGAGGGGACCATACTATATACAAGGTCGTATTTTACTGCGTGGCCGTTACAAGTCCTTCACGTCGTTCTCCTTGGCGTGCGTCCGCTCGTATCCCTTGTGGTCCTGCCAGCACTTCTTGAACGCATCCATCTCCTTCAGGCACTGCCGCCAGTCTCCGGTCTCGTAGTGGCACAGCTGGAGTGCCTCGTTCTCCTTGGCGCACCCGGACTTCTCCAGTCGCTTGTCCCTGTCGGTTAGTACCACCTCATCGTTGGTGTCTCATTCGTTCCCTACTTACCACTCGTCGAGCTCCTCCTCCTGCTCCTCCTCCTCTCGAGCCGTCTCTTTCTCCTGGCTCAGCATCTCCTGTTTCCACTGGGCCTCCGACTCGTCGACTCCGGTAGATGAACCTGCAGGATTCTCATGGCTACCGTTTGTACTTCCGCCTATTTTGGCGTCCTTTTCGTCATTTTTACTGGCCATCTCCTATACTGTTCACTGATTAGTGGTGCTGTAAATATGGCAAGGCTGACCTGACCCCCCAATTATTTTTCACCAGACCCCCGCATCTCGATCGACGCGCCGGAAGGTACTGACTGTACTGAACAGAGGCTAAAAAAACGCGCGCTTCCGCGCCCTCCCTCACTCTTTCCGCCACGTCGCGAAAGTGAAAAACTGAGACGAAAAAAATGTAGGCCTGGCCCAATGGGCTTTATTTCTCGCTCCCATTTTCGCTCTCCCCTTTTTACCCCCCCAAACACCACCGTCTCCCTGAATTGATCCAGCGATGGTTAAGCTCAGCGAGATCGACAGCGTTGCCGCGTTCGCGTGGTCGCACGACGCGCTCCCCCTGATCGCCACGGGCACGCTTTCGGGCGTCATGGACGATAGCTTCTCCTCCGATTCCTTCCTGGAGGTCTACGATCCATTCCAAAAGGATGCCAACAACACGAAGCTCTTCTCCGCCAAGGCGCCAGCAAAGTTCGCCAGTCTCGCATGGAGTGACCCCAGCGAGTCCCACTCTAGGGGCCTGCTCGCCGGCGGCCTCGAGAACTCCACCATCGAGCTCTGGGACGCCGCCAAAACGCTCCAGTCCAAGGACAAGCTCGAGTCGCTCGCCACATACAA
This sequence comes from Xiuguozyma silvatica, assembly GCA_018344475.1. Classification (NCBI taxonomy): domain Eukaryota; kingdom Fungi; phylum Ascomycota; class Pichiomycetes; order Pichiales; family Pichiaceae; genus Xiuguozyma; species Xiuguozyma silvatica. Next base: position 24,411 of record JADIOY010000090.1, on the reverse strand, counting down.
GAAGCACACGTCGCCGGTGCTCCAGGTCAAGTTCAACCCGCTCCAGAAGCACATCCTGGGATCCTCCGGCTCCCAAGGTGAGATCTTCGTCTGGGACACCAACAAGGGCACCGCCTTCTCTCCAGGAAGAGCCATCTCCCCGGCTGGAAAGGTCTCCTCGCTCAGCTGGAACAACTCCGTCTCCCACATCTTCGCCTCCGCAGGCGACAACGGGTACGCCTCGATCTGGGACCTGAAGGCCAAGCGTGAAGTTCTCCAGCTGACCTTCTCGGGCTGCAGCCTCTCCGTCGTCGAGTGGCACCCTTCGCAGTCCACCAAGCTCGTCACCGCCTCCGGCTCTGACCTCGAGCCAGTCATCCTCACTTGGGACCTCCGTAACTCTTCCACCCCAGAGAAGATCCTCAAGGGCCACAGAAAGGCCATCCTCTCGCTCGACTGGTGCAAGCAGGACCCAACGCTGCTTCTTTCGAGTGGCAAGGACGACGCCACGATGCTCTGGAACCCGATTGAAGGTGTCCGCCTCGGCGAGTACCCCTCGTTGCCAAACTGGGTCCACCAGGCAAACTTCGCTCCAAAGCTCCCAGAGGTCATCGCCTCCGCCTCTCTCGACAAAAAGATCGTCGTTCAGACCCTCCAGGACACTTCTCCTCCAGTCTCGACCCAGGTCGGCGCCAAGGACGACAACGAGTTCTGGAACCAGATCTCCTCGAAAGACACACAGCAGCCAGTCTTCCAGGTGCAGCAGGCACCTGCCTGGCTTGGCGCCCCTTCGAGCGCCCAGTTCGGCTTCGGCGGCCGTATCGCCGTCGTTGAGAAGGACCCTGCCACTGGTAAGAGCGTCGTTAAGGTGCTCAACGCCATTCCTCCAGATATGGCCGTTGATGCCGCCATCGGACAGATCGTCGACGCTTTCCAGACCTCCGACTTTACAAAAGTCTGCGAGGAGAAGCTCAAGGACGCCAAGCCAACGGCCAAGAAGGACTGGGAGGCTCTCAGCAAGCTTCTTCAGAAGGGCAAGTCTGCCCTCCTTGAGGAGAAGGCTCAGATCACCAAGAAGCTCATCGACAAGGCCGCCGAGATCGATACCGACCTCAACGCCGACTCCATACCTAACGGAGAGCCAGGTTCGGCCGACGATGACTTCTTTGCCCAGCTCGGCTCTGCCAAGAAGGCCGACGACGTCTCTCACTACAGCCCTGAAGGTGCCTTTGACATTGCCAGCAGCGGCAAGAAGGAGGATGACGTCTCTGACGACATCACCAAGAAGCTTCTCAGCGGTGACTTCGAACAGGCCATGGACATGTGCATTGCCGACGGACGTGTTGCCGAGGCCCTTGTGCTCGCCCTGAACGGTAACCAGGAGATGAAGGACAAGGCCAAGAGCGCCTTCTTTGCTAGAAACGCCAATGATTCTTCCCTCGACAGAATCCTCTACTCGGCTTCGAAGAACGACATCTCCGACATTGTTGCCAATGCCGACATCAAGTCATGGAAGGACATCGCCAAGGCCATCACCGCTTACTGCGAAGGTAAGCCTTCCTACGACGAGAAGATGTCCCAGCTTGGTGACCGTCTCCTCAAGTCTGACAGCCCTGACGCCCGTGACGATGCCATCGCCTGCTACTTCGCCGGTGGTGCCCTCGGCAAGGTCGCCTCTGTCTGGCTCACTGAGCTCGAGTCCATTGAGGACGAGTACCTCAAGCAGCTCAAGACGGATGAGAAGGCTGACACCAGCGCTTCTGACATTCGGTTCAAGGCCCTCTCCGAGGTTGTTGAAAAGATCTTCGCATACCAGAGCGGCGTTAAGGACGTCGCCTCGAGTGACGACATGGAGGCCCTCGGCTCTGCTCTCAAGGAGTACGCCGAGTACCTGGCCAACACCGGCCACTTCGACCTCGCCTACGAGGCACTTCAGAAGGTTCCTGACACTGTGCCAGGCGTGAAGCTCGAGAAGCAGAGACTCGCCAAGGCCCTTGGAAAGAGTGCTGCTCGCGTTCCATCGCAGCAGCAGCAGCGGCAACAGCAGCCAATCTCGGCCTTTAGTACTGGTCCCGCTGCCGGTGCTACTGGCAAGTACGGTTCGATTGCATCGAACAGATATCCTGCTCCACAGACCTCTACAATTGTTCCTCCGGTTGCTTCCATTCCAGGCCTGGCTGCTCCAAGCATGGCTGCACCAACTGCCAATGCCTCGCACCCACACTCTAATCTGTCGAAGTACCCTGCCACTCCATTCTCTCAGCCGGCAACTACAAACGGCTACGGTGGAAACTTCAGCAACGGCTCTGGTAGCGTTTCTGGGGCAAGCATCCCTAGAGTCAAGTCCCCACGGAACCCATACGCCCAGCTGGGCTCTGCAGTGTCGGCTACCGAGCAGCCTGCTGCCATTGCAAACCCATACGCCCCTAGAAGAACTGCACTGGATTCGCTGAAGCAGCCTTCACAGACCGGTAGCACTGGTGCCGGCGCCGCCATGCCATCTATTCCGCCTCCACCAAAGGTGGAGGCCAAGTCGGTCCACCCAACGAAGTTCAACAAGGACGAGGGTGGCTGGAACGACCTTCCAGAGGCACTGGCGCCACCAAAGAAGGCTTCTATTGCCCCATCTCCATACAGCATCCAGTCTACAGGCTCGACTGACCAGCTCCAGCAGCTGCAACAGCAGCAGCAGCAGGCTCAGGGCCTCTACCCTAGACCTCCATCAAGAACGCCATCTCAGCCGATGTCGATCCCACCTCCACCACAGCGCACGAGCAGCAGTGCTACCCAGTCGCCTGTGCAACCTGTCCACCAGCGGAAGAGAAGCTCGACGGTCAACCCATACGCCCCAACGGCACCAGAGCCATCGCCGGACCTTGCTAACATTCCAACGCCTCAGGGCGCCAAGTTCCAGACGCCACAGCCGCCTGCCGGAATGTCTCCAAAGATTGCTCCGAGAAACCCATACGCACCATCGCCATCTTCGCAGCCGTCGGCCGGATCGTTCTCGGCACCTTTGCCTAGACAGCCATCGTTCGTGCAGACTCCTCCTCAGCCGCTGAGCAGCCAGATGGGTGGATTCCAGCAGGGTGCTCCACCTCCACCTCCAGTGACGCACGCACAGCAGTTCAACAACTCTATGCCACCTCCACCTCCACCGATGAAGGCCAAGGCCGCTGCTCCTCCGACGACGTCTCCGCCTCCACTTGAGCAGCCGCAGGCTACACAGCCACCTAGCGTGGCCACTACTGCCGCTGCCGCTGTTGCCTCCGGTGCAACCGGTGCTACTGGCGACCGGTCGCAGATCCCTGCGGCCGCCAAGCCTATCTACGACAACCTGTCCGGTGAGCTCGAGAAGGTGAAGCCAAAGATCCCAGCCAAGTTCTCGCGGCAGCTAACGGACGCCGAGAAGCGCCTGAACATTCTGTTCGACAAGCTGGAGACGAACCAGCTGTCCGAACCCCTTGTGGAGTCGCTCGTTCAGCTGAGCAACTCGCTCGCTCAGGGAGACTTTGCTACTGCCAGCAGCCTCCAGGGCATGATCAGCGCCAACCACGCCGAGGAGTGTGGTGACTGGATGGTCGGTGTCAAGAGACTTATCGGCATGGACAAGGCCACGAGCTCGTAAGGCTTGTAAGTGTATGTATTTACATGTTAGAAATATAACGAAGTACAGTATCAGTGTCATCTTATAAAGGATCGCATAATGAGTCAACGGAGCCCCCCCCGCCCCCCCCTCGCGGCGGCTCTCGTCCGATTTGGCAAGTGTAGAGACAGACGGGTCGGCTAACTTTTTTTTTTCTTCTTCCCTTGATCTTCTTATCGCCAAGAATTACCCGCGCTTGCCTTGCGCTGGAGTGTCACACTATTTATGCCGTACACAGAGAGGGATGATCTACGGGGATTCAAATAACGGGTGCGGTTATTGAGAAGCGGACAGCTGGATCAGGTTCTGCAGAATGTAGCGACAACAATGGTACCAAAAACGTGTCTCCACGGGGCCCACCATTCCCTCCCCTGCATGAGCAAAACAACCGCGTTCAGGCACCCGATGGAATCCCTTATCAGTGGAAATTCGGGTAGTGAACTCCGAGGTGACGCATTTCTATACACACGCAGGAGTGTGCGTATATATAGGGCCCCCCCCCCCGTTGGGCATCTCATCTGTCGATTCCGCTGCTGTAGAACTACCTTTTATAAACACAAATAGTCACATTAAGTGCCTCTGACTTTGCCATGGAACAAACCAGACTCAGCTATATCAAGAACAACATATACATTCCGCCACAGGAGAAGCTGGTGACGCCGAGACTGCCGTCGCACCACCCGTCGCTGATCATCCCAGACAGGACGGGGGACATCAACAAGAGCGCGACCTGTGGGTGCTGCAAGGGCGACCACTGCATCCGGGAGAGTGCGACCTGGCTCTACGGGCCGAACGGCGAGGTGCACCCGGCGAAGAATGACATCAACGGATCGCAAGACGCACTGTACCGGGGGCTGGTGACGGAGTCGAAGGGACGGCAGCTGTAATCTATACTAATACATACGAGAAAAATGAAGGACTTAGTTACTTAGTTACCGGACGGCATCATATAAGGTAAGCAAGCAAATTCACAGTAAGCAATCCCCCATGCGTACGGCTGGGCACTTATACTACTTTAACGCGTAGTGAAACGTGCGAGTGGCTTTAGTTTCCAGGAGGAAAAAAAATTGTGTAGAGGGGAAGAAAAAAAAAAATGGGAGGGAGGGAAAGAATGGCAGGGGCTTTTTTTAAGCTGAGAGAGAGAGAGACCCCTCAACTTTCCCCGCACTAATCTTTTAACAAGAGTGTTCCTCTAGAGCCGTCAATTCTACGCCGCCAATATGAAGTTCGGCGAGTCTATGGCAGATGAGATGGTGCCCGAGTGGCGTGCACAGTACCTGGATTACGCTGCGGGCAAGAAACATATCAAGAAGCTGAAAAAGCAGCGGAGTGCGATCGAATTGGCCAAATCCAAGACTATTAGTGATCGTGACCTCGAAGACGACTCAGAGGCCGACGAGGGCGCTGAATTGGGTGGCAACAAGCACTACGGTGCCACCAAAAGCTCTCCAATGGATGCTGTGCGGCGCACCTTTACGGGGACGTCCAAGATGCCGCCTCCGCCGTCGCCGCAGCCTGAAACTGGATCGAGTTCTGTTCGCAAGAGTAGCCAGACGTCTCTATCACAGGAGTCACCTGCACGCTCGATCTCGTCTATTAGGAAGACGCCAAAGACGTTAATCATGGCAGATGCTCCTACAGTGATAGAGACAGCTGCAGACGAAACTCCCGACACCCCTAAACCGCCGTCAACACCTTACGGAATCGGATTGAGCTCCGGTACGCCGGGGGGCTCTAACAGCTCCAAGGGCACGCCAAAGGATAGAATGAGACGGGTCACGTTCTCATCAGACACGCCGTTTGGATCGTTCTCGTTGCCTTCGCCGGCAATCAACGTGCCCTCGAGCTCGATCAACAAGTCTGGTGTCTCTCTGTCTTCGACCGAAGAGGTGGACCCAAATACAGAGTACTCACCCACCGTGGAGATCGGGCCGACGTCGCCGTTGATCGACGGTACAAACTCGTCGGGTGTCTCGCAGCGGAACAGTAAGACGCTGCACCGCCGCAAGTCGACTATGGGCAAGCTGTTTGACAACATTCGTCGGCAGAACTCTCTTTCGCAGCTGTTCAACTCCCCCACGAACTTGACTGCCACTTCCCAGCACGAGCTCGATGACCTCTCTAAGGAGGCCAAGAGCGACTTCCTTGGTTGGGTCGACGTCCAGCTTGAGAAAGTTGACAGCTTTTACAAGGAGAAGGAGGAAGATTGCCTTGAGCGCTTCCTTATCTTGCAGGATCAGATGGTTCAGTTAGAGGACCAGAAGGCACACGCCAAGCGTGAGCTCGAGAGAGCCAAAGAACAGGCCCAGGCAGACGTCAATCCACGCCAAAAGATGCTCGCAAAGAGAAAAATTAGCGTGTTCTCAAGAGCTCAGTTGCATCCACACCAGCCTGGTGATAGTGACGATGAGGACGCCGACGACGACGATGAGTTCTATGACATCAACGGTGTCGACATAGAACGCCACATGTCTCACAGCAGCAACGATAACGATGTGCCTGGGGCCAACTTTTACCTCGTTGATGGTGCGCGTCACGAACTGAGGATCGCTACGTTCTGGATCAAGCGGCAGATGCGGATCTTCTCCAAGTTTGATCTTCCGTCCCTCCCAACATGGGACTGGCTGAAACATAACGGACAGGCCGAAAAGCAGTACTATGAAGAGGGCTACTGGGAGGACACAGAAAACGATCTTGAAAACAAACTACCCAATGCCGAGTTACCCGCGGCCAACACCGGAAACGTCTATGGCCAGAAACTCAACGCTCCTGGACAAGGCACCGCGAACAGTTCGACGGCTTCGTTGGCCTCTGGACAGAGAGACTACTCTCGTAAGCACACTCATACAAACAAGCCAAAGGCTAGAACAGTGCCATATTTCATTGCTCGCCGCATGCTGAAGAGAGCAGTTTACGAGTTCTACAAGTCGATCCTGCTTCTTAGATCCTACAGACTCCAGAACAGAACGGCCTTCCGCAAGATCATCAAGAAGTACGACAAGACGATGGACGACACGTTGCTGCCAACCTATATGAAAAAGGTGGATTCCCAGTACTTCGTCACATCCGACGTCCTTGATAACTTGCAAAGTAAGGTCGAAGACATGGTGACAATGCACTTTGAGAATGGCAATAGGAAGATTGCCGTCTCGAAGCTGCGCTCTACCGAGGCCAAGCGCTTGTACTACTGGGCAACTTGGTTCGATGGTCAATTCTTTGGTCTTGGTATTCCAATTCTTGCATTCACTATATACTGGGCCGTGCACCGGACTGATACAGGCGATCTACCAGAAGGAAAGTGGCTGATGCAGATTTGGGCTGGATTCTTGCTTCTCTGCTGTATGGCCATGTTGTTTGGTGTTAACTGTTTGGTATGGAACCTTTACAAGATCAACTACAAGTTGATCTTTGAGTTCAGTCCCCGCGACAACCTCGACTTCCGCCAGTATTTGGTACTGCCCATGTTAATATTCTTCATAGGAACTGTCATTGGATGGTTCTCCTTCATGGACTTCTGGACAGTCGAATTCAATGGAAGGGACTGGCCTTGGCTGTTCCTGGTAATTAGTGTGTGCATCATTTTCTGCCCATTCGATATCTTCTTCTTGAACGCAAGAATTTGGTTCTTGTCGACCCTGGTCCGCCTGGCACTCTCTGGATTCTACCCTATTGAATTCAGAGACTTCTTTATGGGCGATATCTTCTGCTCGCTGACGTACTCGTTCTCGAATTTGAGTATGTTCTTTTGTCTCTATGGCACCCATTGGGACAAATGCATCGAGGGTAAGGGAGGTACGCCTTGCGGCTCGTCGAAGTCTAGAACAATTGGCTTCCTATCTGCCTTACCCAATATCTGGCGTTTCCTGCAATGCTTCCGTCGTTTTGCCGATACTGGTGACGGGTTCCCCCATGTTCTGAACATGGGCAAGTACTTCCTTGCATGCATGTACCAGATGTCCCTTTCGTTATACAGAATTGAAAAGAAGCCTCTTCATAAGGGTCTTCTGATCACTTTTGGTGCGCTGAATGGTAACGTCTCCGCTGCTTGGGATCTGCTTATGGACTGGTCGTTGTTCCAGTTTAACAGCAAGAATTTCCTTCTCAGAGACGAGCTGACGTACAAGAGGAAGTGGGTGTATTACGCCGCTATGGTTCTTGATGTCATTCTCAGAAACCAGTGGATGGCTTACGTATTCCCGAACTCGGACATCCAGCAGTCCGCTATTATCAGTTTCGGGGTTGCCATTGCCGAACTTCTGAGAAGATTTAACTGGATTTTCTTCCGTATGGAGAACGAGCACGCAACCAACGTCCACCTCTTCAGGGCGTCCCGGGATTCTCCACTTCCATTCCCATCTGCAAACAAGAGAGTGAGACTCGTGGCACGTCCAATGCCATCACCTGCTTCCGCCAGAATCACTCACCCCGATGTGGAGTCGCAGGTGCCAGAATCAGCATCCGAAGGTCATGTTGGATCTGGTGCTCAGGCCCAGATCAAATCTTACTGGAGCGATCTGTCCACTTTGCTTAAGATGGCACATATCAAGGACTTCCAGCGTCGTAGACCGTCTGCCGATGTCAAGAATCGTGCTGCTGTGGCAGAAGAGGTTATGGAAGAGGTTGACGATATTGACCGACCGGACGTGATTCCAGAGGAAGATGAAGGAGAGGAAGAAGATGTGCATGGAACGGATGCCAATCATGCTTAACGTGACGTGATGTGATGACCGACTTAATACCTTTTGCATATACACTTTAATGACATTTTCAAATCTCATTCTTTACACAAAGCATACGAACAAAAACAAAAGTAAAAAAGCAAAATATATAGCTATCTGGTTACTCCAGTCTCTCGAGGAACATCAGGGTCTCACCAGGACTGACAACGTCACCTTCCTCGGCCATAACTTCAAGGACCTTGTACTCAGTATTATCAGTACCCTTCTTGTCCTTGACACGTAGTGGAATTTCCATCTTCATGGATTCCAGAACGATCAGCGGCTCGGTGGCAGGAACCGAGTCACCCTTTTTGAAGTTAATCTTGAAGATATTGGCTGGCATAGTAGAATCAACCTTGACCACATTCGGGCCAGTGAGGGTTTCCATAGCACCGGCCTTCTGGGCCTTGGCTTCCTCTTTCTCCGCAGCCCATTTGATCTGATCTGCCTTCTCAGCTTCAACAAGCTCGCTGAAAGCGGCCTGCTTCTCTGCGTTGAGGCGAGCCACATCGTCCTTAATGGAATCGAGGAACTTGGCATACTCCACGAAGTCAAACTCGGTCTTCTCAGGCTTGAACTCCTTCTTCGTAGTCAGCCACAAGATATTCTCCTTGTCAAGCTCTTCTTTAGTAACCTCATAATAGACAACTTGGTCGAACACCTCCAACGGCCAAGGATTCTTGTGAATTCTGCAGAAGGTGTCCCAGTACCAGTTCGGCAGAGTGAATCCCCAAAGCATGTATCCACCGGGAGAGTCCACAGAGTACACGGACTGACAAACAGATCCGGAAGATATAGTTCCTGCCGGAGTTTCTGTTCTCGATGGGTTGTACTTGGAATTGACAAACCGATCCCTTGGATCCGTCAGAACGAATAAGGGGTTTGCACAGAGGAACGAAACAGCAACAGTGACCTCAACCTTTCCGACAATGCACTTCTTGAAGTCTTCTTTAGTCTTCAAACAGTTTGCTTTCATCAGATACTCTGTGTTGCTTGGAAGGTAAGGGGCATGTGGTCTCTGAGCATGCATATACCGAGCGATGCAGTGGTCAACAGCATCGTGATCAAAGCAGACAGGGAGGCGGAACACACGGGAGGGAACCTTGAGGTTTTCAACTGGTGGAATACTAGCCTCCAATTTGACGAGCTTAGAGAGCAGATCATCACGGTTAATATTCATAGGGTCGAAACAGACAGCATAAGCTCCAGTACTGGCCTCTGTGGCCAGAATATCTGCAGTTAGCTTCTCCTTCACAAGATTGTCCAAAACGTATTGTCTGCCGTTGTTGAAAAGAGAGAACTTCTCAGAATCAAAGTCAACAAGGATCATTCCTTCACCGCCTTGTCTGAAGACAACGTATGGCAGCCCATCGGAACCTTCTTCACGCTTGTACAAGAACTTTCCCATAGGTGAGCCAATTTCACGATAGGCTGGAAGCTCATCGTTAAATCGGTAGCTCGTCGTTGTAGGTCTCTTAGAAATGACATCGATATACTCCTTTCTCTGCTTCAGAAGTGCGATAGCATCCCAGTAATCAATCTGCTTGAAGCGAATCTCAGAACCAATGGCTGCCTGTCCAAACTTCCAGAAATCGACTTCGGTAGGGACAGTAAGGCAGGTGAAGCCTGACAGGGTTGCACCATCAACACCGAACAGAACAACTGTAGAACCGACAGTACTGATTCCACAGGATGGATATGGATACTCAAGAATGTTACTTGGGTGTCCACCACCATCACCACCATCTTTACGACTGAACTTGAAAGCTGGGCCGTCAAGTCTGATGGCACCTCTGTTAGAGTTGAAGTTGACGTGATAACCAGTCGAGTAGAATTCGTTCAAGCCTTCAAGAGAAGCGATGTCCGGGGTGTCATGGGGGCCACTGATGACCCTGATAACATTCTCATTGCGGTCATATGTCGGAATCAGAGACTCAGGAATGGTATAACCAGTTGCAAAGTCAGTGAAAGTCTCTGACGAACTGATCTGGAGGCAGTCACCGGGAACGAAAGTACGTCCTTGATGGCCTCCCAGCTTGAGACTAGGGGAGCAACTCTTAGAACCAAGCCAGTAGGCGACGCCAGGAAAACCTCCTTTAACAGCAAGGTAGCACTTTCCTCCCTGACCTTCAGCCTCACCGACATCCAGAATAGAGCCGGCTGGGATCTGAAGTTCAGTGAAGAAAGGAACACTGACAGTGTCGTCCAGGGTGGAGCTAAATTTTCCTCCGGCAAGAGCAACTGTGGCTGAACTGAAGAATTTAATAACCGGTCCAACAGCAGTGAACTCTAGACACTCAGTGTACTTATCGTTTCCCACAGCAATATTGGCCAGCTGTAGTGCAAGAGGGTCCACTGGTCCACATCTTGGAACACCATGACGAATATCGTTTCTGCCTGGCAGATCCTGAACGGTAGTGTAACTACCTGGCTCGACGAGCTCGATCAGGTGAGGGTGGAATTCGAAGGAGTCAAGGAAAGTGGTCAGAGTGTGTCCCTTCAGGAACTGCTCACTCTTCAAGATCGAGATACAGTACTCGATGTTGTTGACTGGGCCTTGAATGGTGATATCTGTGAGGAGTTTGATGATGTTGGCGTTGGTTCTAGTCGGAGACCAGACCATAGCTTTAGCAAGCAGGGGGTCGAAGTAAGGGGACACTTTGCCTCCAGTGGAGATCCAGTGGTCAACTCTCACAGTATACTCACCGTAAGGGCCATCTGCAGGAATAGAAACGTTATGCAGAAGACCCGGGCAAGGCGCAAAATTCTTAACAGGGTTCTCCGCATAAACACGGACTTCGATTGCATGGCCGTTTGGAACCTCAACACCATCAGAGTACACCAGATGCTCGGCCATAATCTCTGGAGGAACTCCCGAGCCTGAAATTTCGTAGTCTGCCTGAAGGAGCATCAAGTAAACGAGGTCCACATGATAGACAAGCTCAGTAATTCCGTGCTCGACTTGCAGCCGAGTATTCATCTCCAGGAAGTAGTAGTTGCCAGTGAGGTCATCGACCAAGAATTCAACTGTTCCAGCCGACTTATACTTCACCTGCTGAGCTAGACGTCGAGCACAGGAAGTGAGCTTGGCTCTCAGACCATACTGCTTTCCGATATCACTAACGAAAGGACTTGGAGACTCCTCAATAACCTTCTGGTGGCGTCTCTGGATAGAGCACTCACGCTCACCGAAGGTGACAACATCACCGAGGCCGTTACCGAAGAGCTGGACCTCGATATGGCGTCCACTAGAGAAATATTTCTCAACAAAGACGCCAGCGTTCTTAAAAAGAGATGCACCTCTCGACTTGATCTCAGAAAGATTATCGGTGGCCTCCTTATCGGATTCACAAACCTTCATTCCCATGCCACCGCCGCCGGCAGTAGCCTTCAAAATAACTGGGTAGCCAATCCTGTGACATGCCTCGAGAAGATCTGCCTCGTTGTCAATAAGCCCGGTTCCGGGCATAACTGGGACATCACATTTCACTGCTAGGACCCTGGCAAGATGCTTCAAACCAAACTGCTCGATTGCATATGCATCGGGTCCTGCAAAAGTGATTCCTGCCTCGGCCAATTTGGCAACAAGATCCTTGTTCTCGCTAAGGAAACCGTAGCCAGGAATGACGACGTCAGCCTTCGATTCCTTAGCAACAGAAACAATCTGTTCCAAATCAATGTAGGCTGCTGCTCCAATGCCCTTGAGCTGGATGGCCTCATCGGCCATGCTCACATGGAGAGACTCGAGGTCCTCCTTGGAGTACACGGCGATGGATGTAAGACCATACTTCTTACAGGCCTTGCAGATCCTACAGGCGATTTCACCACGGTTGGCTATCAGAACTCTCTTAATGTTACGAAAGGCCATACTTTGTTGCTTACGGACTACATGATTATTGGCAAGGTTTGGCCTAACCCTCCTTTTTATGAGATCTCTGGGCTACAGGCCAGCCAAGGGAGTTGCGAAAAAGAGCGGATCCCCGGAGCCTCTGCAAAGAAGAAGCAAAAAAAAAGAAATGGTAGGCGTGCTCGATAAGGTGCTCGATAAGGTCCTTGGCGGCAAAAACCAGTTCCTGCCGCCAAGTTTCAAGAATGACCAATATTGAAGCCTGACCGATAACCATGCGAGTAAGGTCTAAGCGGCTATGGCCGAAGATGGTTGTTCCCGCTAAGACACGACGGTTGCACTTTCTGTAGCTCTATACAGTCTTTCCAAAAGTGTCAGACAAATATATACTTCGCAGCAACCATTTGACAAAAACCCTGTTGGACAGCAAAACTACTGAAGCGAATTTGCACTTCAACACTTCTAAGATGTCTACTGTGATTGACACTGTCAACGAGCTGACTGGATCGGCAGACCTGAACACCAAGTACATGGACAAGTACGAGATTGTCTGTGACATGGGCGAGGGCTTTGGACGCTACACCGTTGCTCCCGATGCCGAACTTATGAAGTATATTGACGTTGCCAACGTCGCCTGTGGCTTCCATGCCGGCGATTACAACACTATGATGGAGATGGTTCAGCTGGCAAAGAAGTACAACGTGAAAGTTGGCTCGCACCCTGGACTTCCCGACAGGATGGGATTCGGAAGACGCCGGTGGAGCATTCCAGCCGACGAGATCTATAACATGGTTGTTTACCAGACCGGTGCACTCAAGGGATACTTAGAGGTTACAGGTATGAAGCTGAACCACATCAAACCTCACGGAGAGCTCTATTTCTACGTTGAGCGCGACCCTGATGTTATGAAAGCCGTCCTGACTGCAGCCAAGCAGTTCGGTGTGCCAGTCATCGGTGCAAAGAATAAGACGTACGCTGCCATGGCCAAAGAGATGGGTGTCGACTTCATCCAGGAACTCTACGTCGATATTGACTGGAACAAAGAAGGAAGACTCATTAGTGTTCAAGGCTCTGCTCCTAAGCAACCCGAGGAGATCTACAAGAGAGTCATGGAGGCCGGAACTGATGACACCATCTTGACCTACAAGGGGGAGACGCTCCCCCTCAACTTCGGAAGCAACCCATTCATGCTCTGCCTTCACTCCGATATGCCGACCGGCCTGGATAACGTTAAATCCGCACGGAAGGCCATCGATACTCTCAACTCCAAGAAGTGATAACTAAATTCTATTATTATGTACCAATAAGTATTAAGGTACGCCAGAACAATGCTCAAACGTAACCGGGTGCAACGATGGCGCTACTCTATTAGTGCGCACAAATTACTCAAATCGGCAACCCACCCAAACGTGGTATGAGGCAATCTCCCTATTTGGGAGCAAAATTTGTCCGCAAAAAAAGATTACCCGGGCCGGGAATGCCTATTCGATAAGACCTGCGCTAGCGGTAAATGCTGCGTCGGGAAGACAGCGGCTTTTAGAATCTGTCTCTGCGCTGATTACATCGAGAAATTGTTAAACTGCAAGAGCCGCGGCATGCTGTGGATGGAGGCGCCCATTCCCATATTCGGGCCAGTCAAGTCAGGGTCGTCCAACATACGTTTTTTTTAGTAAAATCTGACCAGCCATTAGGGAAGCCCCAAATCTGGCGGTGGCGGCAACAGATTTCTGTTGATTAGCGGCTAGATAGATAGCGGGATCGATCAGAGATATCGCCTACTGATTTACGGTCGTTATCGAGTGGTTGGAACGAGCGGCGGGACCAAGCGGGTCGAGGCGGCTAGATACCGCCATGGTATCAGACTATCTCCAAGCACTGGAATTTGTGGACTATCTTTCCAGATATCACGCTAGACAAAGCTCTGGTGAATCTCGAATATATCATCTTAGTTCATCGCAATAATTGAGACTACTACCAAGCAAGACCTACACTATGACTATTGAGAAATATGTGTCTTCATCAGTCGGCTGGGGTATCCTGGTTGGCGTCGGAGCTGCCTTTGCCATCCTTATGGTTGGACTTTCGTGGCTTCTTTCCAAGTATATGAACGAAGTTCAAGACTCTGAGATGCTTGCTACCTCGAGAAGATCCGTGAAAACGGGTCTGGTTGCCAGTGCTGTTGTCTCCTCGTGGACCATCGGTGCCACCTTACTCCTTTCGTGTAAGGTGGCATATAATGACGGTGTCGCTGGTGCATGGTGGTACGGCGCAGGTTCCTGCGTGCAAATCATTATCTTCTGCTGTGCAGCAATTCAACTGAAGCGCAGAGCCCCAAACGCGCACACTTTTCAGGAGGTTGTGCGTTATCGTTACGGAACAAAGGCACACCTCGTTATGTGCTTCTATTCGTTCATTCAGCAGCTTTTTGCAACAGCCAACTTGCTCGTCAATGGTTCTTCGATCTTTTCGAACATGGCCGGCTTGAACAGAATTGCCTGTGATATTCTGATGCCATTCTTCGTCATCATTTATACTCTTATGGGTGGCATCAAGGCAACCTTCATTACCGACTGGGTTCACGTTGTTATCATCTTTGTTGTGACTCTGATGTTCCTCTTTGAAGTTTATACAACATCCCCATATATCGGATCCCCTGGAAAGATGTGGGAAATGCTTGTCGCTGCAGGTGAAAAGTATCCAGTCGACGGTAATAAGGATGGTTCTCTGCTCACATTCCAGTCTGTTAACGCTGGACTTTATGGACTGGTCGCTTTTGGTGCCGGTTGGTCTTATGCTGTCGACTCTCAGCTGTTCCAGAAGGCTATCGCTGCTCATCCCGAGGGCGCACTCTCTGGATACATTCTCGGTGGACTTTGCTGGTTCACTCTTCCGTTCGGACTGGCTACCACCATGGGTCTTGCTTGCAGAGGTCTTGAATTGACCAAGGCATTCCCAACCTATCCAGATCGTCTCTCCGATGAAATGCTTAGCGAGGGTTTAGTCCTGCCTATTGCTGCATATGTGCTTGGAGGCGTCGGAGGTTGCTCGGCAATCCTCCTGATGGTCTTCCTCGCATGCACTGCCTCGTTCTCTTCCGAAATTGTTGCAGTCTCCGCTCTTTGGACCTACGATATTTACAAGGCTTACATCAACCCTAAGGCAGATGGAAAGAAGCTGGTCTTCATGCAGCACGCTGGTGTTGTTGTCTTCTCTCTTGCATGCATTGTCCTTGCAATCGGTCTTGGAGAGGCCAACGTCGATGTCGGTTTCATTACCACATGCACAGGTATCGTCGTTAATGTGTGCATCTTCCCAATGGGTTTCACGCTGTTCTGGAACAAAATGTCTCCTCTTTCGATGTGCCTTACCCCTATTATATCCAGTTTGATTGCCATTGCTACCTGGTTGGGTACTGCCCAAGGCATGTACGGAAGCATCAACATAAACACGCTCTCATTGTACGGCCCATGTGCTGCCGGAAATACTGTTGCATTTGGAATTTCTGCCTTGATCGGTCCTCTCATCACCGTTCTGAAGCCATCCAACTTTGACTGGAACAGACTGAAGGATATTCAGCAGGATGAAAACAAGACTTTCGACGAGCAAAGGGGCCTAGTCAATGTTCTCTCGGCAGAAGAGACCACCGCCCTTGGCCTGGAGCAGGAGCGGGAGAACGACGCAAGAATGTTGCACAAGTTGTACATTGGAATTGTTTTCACCGTTGTCTTTGTTCTGTTCTTCCTGATTCTCTTTCCCATCCCACTCTATGCCACCGGGTACATCTTTTCGAAGAGTTTCTTCAGAGGTTACATCGTGGTCACCTTCCTGTGGGTCTTCTTCTCGGTCTTCTGTGTCGTTGTCTACCCAACCATTCAGGGTATTCCTACTGCTATTGAGTTATTCAAGAGAATCACCAGGAAGGATCCGAAGACGAAGATGTACAGCGACGAGCTGGTCTCTCACGTCACCGCCATCACCTCTCAGGAGAACTCAGCCATGAAGTCTATCGAAGAGAAGAAGAAGGTCGAACAGGCAAACAAGGTTGTTGTTCCAGCTGGGCCAGAGAAACTGAACAGTGAAGTTCACGTCTCTTCCGAGTCGGAATAGTTGATACTTTTTACACAACTGGAAGCAACGAATTAGTTTATATGAATAAGATGGTTGTGTACGATTGATTCTCCGGTTACTCGGACTTTTTTTTCCAAATAATTTGGATTTGCCAAATTTGTCCTCGTTCACTGGCACGCACGCACCTCGTCACCGAGGGCAGAAGCTCATTCCCCGAATTTGCGCAGACCGTCTGCGGGGCGCATTCATTCATTTTAAGAAGCGTTTCCGGATGACCCAATTAGGGTTTAGTTAGATAAGGTGCAGACGGTTATGTTTTTTTCGGAGGGTCTTTTCCGTTGCATATCGCCAAATTACGACAAATTGAGTTCATCACAAGAGTACCCTTAGCTAAAAGAGAGAGGGGAAAAGCAGCCACACGTCTAGGGAGTCTAGGATATCGAACTATATTCATCCCATTGTTACATGGAATTAGTATACATTAAAATGCTGAATTTAGGCAGCCTGCACCTTGGCATAGTTAGGGGGTCTCAGCTTCCGATTAAGGGTCTTTGCAGCCCAAATTGGAAGCAGACTAACAGCCAAGCTGACGACCAGTTGCCAGTAGAAGGAAGCAGATGCAACATAGGAGAGGTCGAAGTAGTCTGACAAGAATGGTACGCTACCAATGTAGATAGCGAGCGTGACGAGCTCACTCCACACCATTGCGGAGCACCAGGTATGGATCTCAAGGGCAACCATGGCCAGCTCATTGATGATCAGGCCAGAGTAAGAAAGGGCCACCATTGCTTTGAAGACGGTATCGTCAAAGCCGACAAACATCTCGGCGAAACCTTGCAGAACAGTACCTTGGAAGAGCGAAATGGCACACCACCCAAAGAAGGTGGCATAAGACAGAGAACGACCCTCCTTCAACTCCTGGTAGAGCTCTGGGTACAGGGTGACGAGATCCTCGCTGACGTCAAAGTCAAGAACGAGAGAGAAGACCGGTGCCATAGTGTAGCAAGTAGCGTATCCGACCATGAGCCATCCCTGGTAGAGTGCGAGCGGAGCAAAGTGAGCGCTAATGGAGTAAACTGCCTGGTTGACAGAGATGATCAGACCTCTGTGGATGACAAACTGTGCGAGCTTGGCACTCCGCTTGTACGAGTTTCTACCGTGCCACATGAGCAACGTCACCAGGTGGGAGAACTGAGTGATCGAAAAGTCGGCAGCCAACGAGGCCTGCTTGCCCTCCTTTCCAACAATACCGACACCGACGTCGGCACTCTGGATCATACTCACGTCGTTACCACCGTCTCCGATACAGCAGACACGCTTCTGCGTAGAGATCTTGATCATGTCAGCCACGTCAGCCTTCTGCTGTGGAGTACAACGGCAAGCAATAACTGCAGGAAGCCTGATGACAACCGAACAGAATTCGTTCTTGTAGTAGGTCATGTAGTAACCGAGAGACTTGCCATCGATCAGAAGACAGGCATCTGGGTTAGACCGCAGATACTCCAACTGCTGCATGGCGGTGTCACGCATGGTGGAACCCTGGATATCGTTTGAAAGCTTGTTGAGTTGTGTGATCGTATGCACGTACTGTCCTCTCGAGATGAGCTTGGCACTGACGGCAACACACCGGGCAGTCTCGACCTTGTCACCAGTGAGCATCCAAATCTTGATGCCGGCGTTTCTGAGCGACTCGATCGAACTCTTGACGTTGGCCTGAAGCTTGTCCTCGACACCGGTCAGGCCTTGCAACTCAACGTCATGCTCAAGATACTGCGAGACGACCTTGGCCATCTGCTGGTCTCTGTCAACCATGGAAGAAGATGCGGCAGAGTATTTGTCGGAGAACTCATCAAACACTTTCTGGGTGAGTCTCTTGCGGCCAATCACCAGTGTACGGAGACCCTCCCGGGCCATGTTGCTAGTTTCCTCTTCGAGCCAGTCGTTCTGCTGAACAATACTGGCCATGACAGTATCGGCACCTTTAATAAGGAACCAAAGTTCGTCGTGGGTCTTGTCCTGGACAATGATACCCATGCGCTTCGTGTCACTGTTGAATGGGAACATGTAGAGGACCTCATACTGAAACTTCTGCCCGGAAGCGTTGTGCAACAGGGTCATGCTGTGGCGGTCTCTCTGAACGAGGGACAGGCCGACGCTTTCCGTGAACTTGACGATGGCAATCTCGTCGGGCGACGAGGCCTGGTACTCGAGGACGCCATCCTCGTAAGTTGGCGTGACGTTGTGGCAAACAGCAAGGGTGACGATGAGTTCTCTAACGCGTGTACCGATGTCTCTGCGCTTCTTCTTGATGGCAGCAGAGGAGTCGCCCATCTGGGAGACACACTCGGCGACCATATCCATCGTGTCGCCAGCGTACGAGACGGAACCTAGGTGGAGCTTCTTGAGCTCCATGTCGTTCTGTGTGAGGGTTCCAGTTTTGTCGCTGAGGAGGTACTCGATACGGCCGAGGTCCTCTGGGATCGTACTCGTTCTGACAATCGTTCCGGCGATCTCCTGGTCGTGCTCGATCTGGTAGGCATAGACAGACTTGCCGAGATCGAGGTTGACTCTGAGGGAGACCGGGATGATCGAGGAGAACAGGATCAGGAACCGCATGACATCCACGTACCACTTTTCGTCGAAGCCCTCAGCGGCAACGAGGGCGAAGGAGAGCACAAAGACGCAGAAGCAGAGAATCTTGGACAGCTTGTTGATCTCGAGCTCGAGGAGACCCGTCTTGACGGTGGGCTTCGAAGTGTTCATGGCCTGGCGGGTGTCTCTACCGGTGTAGATGATGCAACCGATGGCAGTGCCACTGGCGAGAACGGTGTTTGCCCAGACGGTGTTGTCCACGGTGAGGCCGACGGTATCGTTGCCGTAGGCCATGGTTCCCAAGAACTCGTGGATGGTCTTGCAAGGCGGCTGCGCAGTGATGGTAAATCCGCCGGTTGTGGCCATGAGCTGGTCCTCGGACAAGTGCTGGGTGATGTGGCAGGCGACGCGGAGCTTCCAGTCAGTCTCACCATCCAACTGGTCGGTCTTTATGAAGGACTCGCCGGTCTTTTCGCTAGACTGGACGAGCACCATATCGGCTGGAATGCGGACATCTTTGTAGAGTTTGACGAGGTCTCCGCACTTGAGATCTTTACTGCGGACGGGTCTTGAGGCGCCGATGACCTCGAAGAGCTCGTTGTTTTGCTCTGAATCTCTGCGGCGGCGCTGGATGTCGTCGGAGGCCTCCTTGAACAGGGTGACGGTGAGCACGAAGGCGAGCGGCACGATGTAGGTCGAGAGGTAGCCGATGCGGAGCGCGGGGATGGCCTGAGAGAGGGCGACGAGGAGGAAGTAGAGGTTGAAGAAGAAGCGGAACTGCTGGTAGAGGGTGATCGGCAAGAACGTGAAGGCGTTGTACTTGGCGTTCGAGATAGCGTTCGAGGGGAAGGCGGAGGTGTCCATCCCAGGCTTGATGACGCGGTCCTCCTGTGGGGCCTGGGAGTCATCGAGATGGACTGGCGAGGAGCCGTTGGCGGCGTTGGTGCCGTTGGAACCCCTAAGAAGCGGCTCGTCGGTAGAATTCCTCATCGAGGCTGAGTGCTTGGATAGGTTATGCAGCGAGTAGGCGTCGGGATTAGAGACGGCGACGGGGTCTCCGAAGGTCGATTCAGAGTCCGAGACGGTGAAGGGGTTGTTAGTACTAGTGTAGCTGCTGTTGCTGTGGGAGAGATCGAAGTTTTCGAGCGCCGCGTTCAGAGACCGTTCGTTGTTGCGTTGGAAGTGGTCGGACATTTACCCTTGTGGGGAAGGTGTGAGGGCGAGTTGATAGTGGGTAAGTGGGGGATTGGGGTGAGGGGAGCGGTCCAATTGGGGGTGGATTACCAAGAAGATGTTGCGATCACGCTATGGCCACAGAGAACGGGAAGATCTGGCCGGGCGTAAATGCGTGTGTCGCCGGAGAAGGGCCGTTTGACGTGGTAAAAAGGACCTATATATAGAAGGGAGGGAGGAATTTAAATTTATCAAGCGAGGATAAGCTGGGAGAGGGGATTACGGTGGAGGATGATGATGATGATGATGATGATGACAATGAGAATGGATCATTATAATGTTTATTACGCTTGCTTACAGACCGTTTTGTCGTATATTCTATTAGAGGTAGATTAGACTCTGCAGTTGGAGATGTCGAAGACGAGGATGTCGGAACCGCCGAGGCGCTTGAGCTCGTCGAGCACGACGGCGAGCTTCTTCTTCTCGACCATGGAGCTGACGGCAACCCAGTTGTCCTCCTCCAAAGGAGACACGGTGGCGGCACGTCTGCCCGGGGTGACCTTGAGCAGCTCTGGGAGCTTGTCTCTAGGGGCGTTGTAGTTGCAGAGGACGTAGGCCTGGGCGGCGAGCAGGCCCTCGAGTCGAGACTTGATGAGATCGACCATCTTTGGGTTCGATGGGTGCTTCGAGATGATGAGGTGGGCGGAGGTGTCAAGCACGGTCTCGATGGCGTGCAGGCCGGCAGCGCGCATGGTCTCGCCGGACTCGACGAGGTCGACGATGGCATCTCCGACGCCGAGAGCGCAGGAGGCCTCGACGGAGCCGGAGACGTACTTGATCTTGGTCTTGAGCTTGTCGCCGCGGCCAACGCCTTCGAGCTTCTCGAAGTACTGGGTGGTGAGGTTGGTGAAGGTCGAGACGATCGTCTTGCCGATCAGCTGCTTTGGCTCTGTGAACTGGCCGTTCGTCGGCACCTGGATCTGCAGCTTGCAGCGGCCAAAGACGAGGTCGAGGTCGATGTTGACGTCGGCCTCGGACTCGCGGACCTGGTCGAAGCCGGTGATACCGATGTCGCAGCGGCCGGCGTCGACGAAAGTTGGGATGTCGGCGGCCGGCAGGAAGATGAGAGCAATAGGAAGGTTAAGGCAGAGAGCGATGTCGAGGCGGTTGGAGCGGCGGAACTGGATGTCGGCGCCCTTGAGCAGCTCGAGGCACTTCTCATAAAGTCTGCCCTTCTTTGGGACGGCGAACAGCAGGCGGTCTGGGAGGTGGTTTGCTAAATCCATGGTGTGGTCTGTGTGCTGGATAGTAATGAGTCAAGGGTCAAAATTGTGAGGTTCGAAAATGTAGAGTGAAAAATTTCGCACGTGACTGTGCCGAAGATCGGTATGCCGGGGGAGGAGGGGAGGAGGGGATGATATCGAGTGGGCGGTGGGCTATAGAGGGAATGTTTGGATAATGCTTGGATTTAATGGAGCCACTTGGACGAGCCTGAATAGGATAATTGTCGATACTCTGACAACGTCTCCATCTCTTTGCCCCACCGAATGACACTACCGGTGGCACCATAATAGTATTTTACTAGCAGGCCGCGGTCCCACCGAGGTTAGAGGAGCGAAGCGGAGCGGGGAGATGCAGGGTAACGGATCCCTGAGAATACTGATCCGGGGTCTCTACGGCCGAGTAGTATGTGTCCATGGAGACCGCAGAGTATGCGGATGGTGGGGGCGAGAGCGGTGGTGACAGCGATATTGACAGCGGTGTAGGTGGTGGCGGCGACAGCGGTGGAGTCAGAAGATCGGTTGGCGCTAATAATGGACTCGTCAGATCCAGCTCCACCTGGCGCTTGGCGAACTGGACGATGTCATTCGTGGTGGCGAGAGAGTTCACTAGGGACTCTATATGGTAGATCTGGTCGATGAAACTGCGTGCCAAGTCATCGGCGAGAAGCTGGGTGTCGATAAACAGCGGTTCTGTGCTCATGAGTACAGAGAGATCTCCGTCCCTAAATCTCTCCGTCCCTAAATTTCTCCGTCCCTAAATCTGCCCCCGGATTTCTCATTCTTCCCGATCGGTCTCAATCCGGGGATTGAACACCGAGGCTGGAAAAAAATTACTGTGAGGAGTGGGGCTGGCGCTTAATGCGAGTGGCAGTGTAGGTGAGGTTGGGCCATAAGGAGGGCCCAATTGGCAGAATTGTCCTACTGCGCGCCTGCTGCGCTCGAGAAAGTTATTACCGAGCTCGTAACCCGGCTCTATATAAATTCTGCCCATCTAACGCACCGCCAGCCCAATGTTCGCCAGAGCCATTAGACAGTCCGCCATTGCCTCCAGCAAGCTCTTCGTCGCCAAGCCAACGTCCAGTATCCTCAATATGGGTCTCGCCAGTAAAGTCACACCAGTCGCCTCGAAGCGCGCCCCTCCAGCCGCTGCCTCATACTCGCACGCCATCAAGACCCCTAACGGCTTCATCTACGTCTCGGGCCAGATCCCATACACGGCCGACGGCAAGCCCGTCGAGGGCGACTTCAAGGCCCAGTCGGAGCAGGTGATCAAGAACTGCGTCAACATCGTCGAGGACTCCGGCTCCTCGCTCGAGAACATCGTCAAGTGCAACATCTTCCTCAAGGACATCTCCAAGTTCGGCGAGTTCAACGAGGTCTACTCCAAGTACTTCAGCGACCACAAGCCGGCCAGATCGTGCGTCTCCGTCAAGGACCTGCCGCTGGGCGTCCCACTCGAGATGGAGGTGATTGCTTTCGAGAAATAACTACGTACTAAACGATTGATCTATACTAGGGTAGCTGTAGGTATTGAGTATTGAGGTTGAGGTTGAGGTTGAGGTTGAGGTTGAGGTTGAGGTTGAGGTGAGGTGAGGTGAGGTTGAGGTGAGGTATTCTGGACGCCTGACCGTTCCATTGGCAGGGCAATCCCCAGCTGGTCGCAGTTACCTAATTGAGACCTGTCCTCCCCGCCAGGATGGTTCTACTGTGGCACGTGACCAAGGCAGCCCTCGGTATCCAGAATTCCATCCCTATCTACACCTGCACCTCCGCCAAAATTTTCACCCAGCGCTCCCCGCCAGAGGCCTGAAAAATTTCTTCAAGAGAGCCAGCCTGAAAAGTTCTCCTTCTGTGCAACAACGAACCTCAACTACAACAATGGCTCAGAGAGTTACCCTTAGAAGACATAACCCATACAACACCAAGTCGAACCAGATCAAGGTTGTTAAGACTCCGGGCGGAAAGCTCGTGGCACACCACATCCAGAAGCTCGCTTCGAGACCAAAGTGCGGTGACTGCGGTGCTCCACTCCCAGGTATCGCTGCCCTGAGACCAAGACAGTACGCTTCGATCTCGAAGACCCACAAGACCGTCTCGCGCGTGTACGGTGGCTCGAGATGCGGCAACTGCGTCAGAGAGAGAATCGTTAGAGCTTTCCTGATCGAGGAGCAGAAGATCGTCAAGAAGGTTCTCAAGGAGGCTGCCGAGAAGAAGAACTAGGTCCTACTGGCTTAATAATATAGCACTAAGATAAGATGAGGCGTGTGTGCATCGCGTTGGCACCAGTTGGTTGGTACGGGTCCGTTGGTACGGGTCCGTTCCTGACTACTGTGACTTTTACCGTGAGTCTGTGAGATCACGGTACGATAGTCCGGCCAGACGTTGCCAAAATGCTGCACACAAGCCGCCAGATGTAGAGTAGGAGATGGATCTATTAGAGTGTCCATATGCTATATAGAGTAGTTGGCACAGTAGTAACGGACGACACCGTCGTACGCGAGCTGGTCGCCGCACTTGAGCAGGTTGGCCATGTCGACGTTGAGCGGTGACAGCGGCTCTGGGTCACCCAGAAGCACGACGATGGCCATGACGGCCGACTGCAGAGTCCAGGCAGGCGACCACTTGCGCTGGAGGATGTCGAGGCAGATCTCGCCGGTCTTGAATGCGACGTTAGGGTGCGGCATACAGAAGCAGCGGGGGTGGGCGCTCGAGTAATCAGAGCCGTCCAGCGGCGTCTGCTGTGTCTGCGGCATCTGCTGTGTCTGCGGCGTCTGCTGCCTCCTGCGGGTGAACGCATCGTCTGAGAGCGTCACGAAGGTGATCTTGGGCGGCTCGAGTGGATAGTTAGGCGGGACGCTGATCTCGAGGTCCCAGAAGGTATCGGCGTAGGCGGTACCGGGTGGGCCCTCGATGGTGGCAGACCACTGCAGCATATTGTCAGGGTCGGGCTGCAGAGTGACGATGCCTGGCGGGAGGTCCTGCGTTGCGAGCTCCTTGAGCAGCCGCTTGGTGGTCATCTTTGAGGGGTGGCTAGATAGGTAGGAAGCGGCGCGCCGATCGACCAGCAACAAAAAACGATTCTCCGACCGAAAAGTGCCCGCCAGA